>JAWWEO010018356.1:0-22131 GCA_035582975.1 Ormyrus labotus
TGTGCCGTTCAAAAGTTCGTAGAATTTTTTTTCTAATGAAGTCTCACCTTTCAAACTCAAGGCAGTTTGAAAAGTAAGATTAAAAGCTTTTTTTTTTTACATTACAACCTCAGTACTTGAACTACAAACTCATAATCTTCTTATAATTTTGGATTTTTTGTAGTCAAAGTTTGAATCGTTTGATGTATTTGAATTTAACTATATTTAAATTATTAGTATTTTATGTAGCTATGAGCCAAAGATATATATATATATATAAAATATGTTTGATTAAGTAATTTAAAAAATGTTTAAATTAATAAAATCTCCTTAATTTTATGAATCTGGTCATTAAACATGTTTTAATGATATCGTTCATTATTTTAACAATAATGTAAATGTTGAAATGATTAACTGGCTCAAGCTGTGGGTTACAACAAAGTCAAAATTGTAATTTAGGATCTGCAGTCATCGATCTAAGCTCATTCTGCCAGCCATTAAATTTATTTATAATATATTAATTTACATAATACTAATTATTTTAATTGTTTTACAAATCACCGCCCTAAATTATATAAAACTATATTGAATTTAGAAGAATAGTGCCACTGTCAATAATGAGAATATAATACGTAACAATAGCAATATAATTTTTTTCTTTCTGTCAATTTTCGTATAGCACGAATAGAATTTGTTAGTCACAAATGTCAATTTTACTAAAGAAACGGCGAATTGTTGTTTATTTGTAGTAATAATTCTTACCCTAACACTCTTTAACTTGGCTACTTGTTGTTGATTTAAATTGCTGTTAAGACAGTGCCCTTCTTGGATGGATTTTTCTTGAGTGGATTTACTCAATTCCTCAGGCACTTGGTCCTCTTCTCCACGTGTAAGAGTCGTCGTTTTGCGTACAATACGTGTGACGATGCGCCTAGCACCATTCTCATCTCTCCGTGATGTTTTTGTTGACTCGATTGATGAGCCTATGATTTATTCGTATTTAAAAAATACTGGAATATCTTAACTTGGGGCAGATCGGAGATATGATTTACTAGATTGTCAATTAAAGTATGGCAGTAGCCTCTGAGACGTAGATAAGATCAAGAAGGGACATAAGTTTAAGCTGTTGACTTACTTATTCCCTTTTAGAAATTAGAGATCATTTTCAAGTGATATTTTATTTGTGTCATACTTTATCATGATTATCATCTTATTTCAAAAGAAAGTATTAAGAGCAAGTTACATTAATAAAATGTATATGTTTACAGAATTCAAACTTTTCTCCGATCTGCTTAAAATAATTAATTAAATACCTAAAACTTCGGTAGAGAGTTTCCGCTTAATATGAATTGCCTGCACATCCATACTGCTCGCTGGATTGTTCAAATTGAGATAAACATTGTTTGCATCGTCTTGCTGCTTAGTGGTCTCAATGAAAAGTCGGCCGTTCTTACTAAACTTGTACATTGACATCTTTCAGTTAATGCGATTCAGTCGCTAAACTAAAGCAGACACTAGTAAATTGATTCGCACAAACACACTTAAACACTGCGTTTTGTTCACAAAGATAAAACACAAAATCACACACAGTAATAATGCCAAGATAAATGTACATTGCATAAAGTATGAAAATTAATAGAGTACTTTCATAAATTAAAGAAAAAAAAGAGCACTTGAAAAATCGATTAATTATCTAGATCCGGCGCGAATGGGACTCGAGCGAGGAATGATGAAGGCAGCCACTGCACGAATAACTTTATAGGCAAATGTGTGTGCATGTTATTGTTTGAATCGGTGCCTAATGGAGTTTGGAGGCGTGAGTCGATGTGACCTTCTGCCGACGGTCATCGGCGCCCGCGCAAATACTGATTTCTCGCATGTTCATTTGCGCTGGATTTTCAATGACTATTTACCTGTCTTTCTTTGCTACTACCTGATACGACCATAATCGGGCTACACTAAAGTACGCCACCTATTTGCCGGCAAACTATACTCGGTGCTATTTTATGTATTTGCTGATCGTCACTTTCGACGTCGTGTTGTACTTTCTCCTACTCACTTACTTGGCCACATCTTCTTTAAAATGCTACTTTCCCGCTTTCTCGGGCAGAGGCTCTATACAAACTGTAAGATGACAGCGCCGCTACTTTCCAATACGTTCACCGTGACGTTACACTATACAGCGTAATTACAAGAGTGCGGGGGAGTTGGAAGGAGAGGCTTTGCGTACGTAAAGGCGGCGGCCTCCCCACTACCAAGTCTCGGCATTGCCCCTCCGGTGATCGACGTCGACACCGATGCAGTCTCCTATCCTTATTAAAGGTTGTATCTAAAGTAACTGTGTTTCTATTTTTCTTTTAAATTAAGATATTCTTAAGTTAAAAGTTTCTTAAATTTGTATAACTTGGTAAAGTAAGAGCAAAGCTTACGCATTTTTTAAGAGATTTTGCGACCGATCTCTTAATTTGGCCTCAGCTTCTCTTACAAGAATTCATCGGAAGATTGCGTTATATCCAAGGCATGGCGATTTGAGGGACGAATTCCAAATTTGAAACTGCTCATGCCGCCTTCGCTCGCTTTGTTTTCGATTCCTGTCTCATTCTTTTTATCTCTATCTTTATTTTTCTTTGAAACGGCTGAACGATCAGGCCATACATGGACATCCATCTGTTATATACACAGGATTTACGACAACTGAAATCACTTGTGTATGCAACCGGCCTCCACATCACTCAAGCATGCGTTTTATTTCAGCTTTTTTGATTTTTTTTCCGTTAACGAAAGATTTAGATATTTAGACCCTAAAATAAATTAAAGTACCATAAAGATATTAAAATTACTGTATAAAAAATAAACGAATTAGTTAATAAGTGATTACAACAAAGTAATATCTAAATACATTTCCAAAAAATTACAATGCAAATCTTTTTGCGATAAATCTTGCTAGACTAAATTACAAAATTTAAAGTTCGTATCACAAGTTCTTACAAAATTGTGTATGTATTAATTTTAAACATGCAATTATATTAATATTAATTTCTAACGCGTTTTTTTTTTCTAAACAAAAATTTTAAAAACAAAAATAGTTACTAAAAATACTTTGAATAAAAAAAAAATATACAATTAATATTTAAATTTATATAATTTACAAATATTCAAAGCTTTAATTATTAACTAATAAAAGCTTTTTAAGTAAATAATAATCAATACATATTTGAACCAAATATTATTATATTATTTACTTGTTTAATAATAACAATGTTATCGCGAATTCAAAAGCATATTGAAGCCCCTAAGAAATATGAAATACATGTATTTTATGAAATTACTAAAAGAAAAGGGTAAAATAAAAATATAATTTTATTTAATTTTTTAATAAAAATCAAATATATTTTTAATTATTATATGCCTTATTTATTTTAATTATTATTAATTAACAGTTAAAATATTGTTTCTGTTTGAACTATCATTATATATAAAAAAAGTTTTGATGTACTTTATTTCCTAAAAATAAATATTCAGGTATTAAAAATTACAATATTAATCATATCATCTATGATAAAATTACTTCAATAATTTATCATAATTATATTTAAATCGTGGCATAACAAGGATCTTTGTTTTTTTAAAAAAAGAACTACGGATGGAAGTAACAAGAAATTTTAGAAAATATAACTGAATATTTACGGCACTATTAAAATTTTTTACTTTAAATTATGATTTAAAAATTTTTAAAAATATTTTGCATAATAATATATAATTATATTATAAATTTTGTTTTATAACATGTTTTGCGAAGCTGAATTTTATAATACAAAGTAATTTATTAAGCAGAAAGTTTTATTGCATTGATCAATAATTAAATTAAAATAAAGTATAGAAACTTTTACCCTTTAATATTTTCTGAGATTTTTTAATCTTTATAGTAATGAAAATTCATTAATTGATTTAAAAAATTAATTTGGTGGTTTTTATTCGGCCAGCGCGTATCCTTCCACACTTTTATTTTCCATTATATATTTTACATGTTATTCACTTGTATTGCAAATTCCTAATTTACTATTTGCATTATTTTCACGTTTGCGTATCTTATGCTTGTGGAGGGGGAAAAACTTATAAGCGAGAATATTCGAGTTCGATGTAAATACCGAAATCGTAGTATTCCATACCTTCAACTCACATTATAGAACGTGAAAATTCACTTAACCGATTGCATGTGAAGTTGCACGGGCAACGGCCACCCATCAATTAATTACTTATTCTTCTTCTGTTTGGCGTAGGTGTACAAGACCTTGTCGTGAATTCACTGTAAATGGTTATTAGTATTGCTTAAGCAAAACTTCGTAAGCATTAAGAAATATCTAACGGACACTTGCTTTAAAAGGCTCATCAATAAGCAAGTTGAAATTTGAATAGAAAGACCGTTATTGATTGAACTGATAGGATACTTTTTTAAAAGAAAAATATTATATAGTTTTTTCATTTCAATTATCAACTCGTATTTTTAATACGAGATTTTGATAAAATTTTTAATTTCTGATTTTAATGAAATAATTTCAAATCCAATTATCTTCGATGGATTGTGTAAATCTATCATAGTTAAAATGACTACTTTATAAAAATATAGAAAAAAGCGGAATCAAAAAATATAGGAGAATCAAAAAGAAAAGAATTGTATATGGATAGATTTGTCAATTTTGGACAATTTACCAATATCATATCCAAAAAGTATTTTCTTTTAAATAAAAAAACAATAAAAATTAGTAGTCTGATCTTAAAAAGTTTTAAATAATGTTTGGTGATTTTTTAAACCACTGCCAATTCATTGGCACTTACAAGGGGAGTATCAACCCACCGTATCATGTATCTTGATAAAGTTGAGGATGTTATTCCTTAGAAAAAAAAAAAAGATGTGTCTCACATTAGTAAAAAACTTATGGTGTTTTCTTTTAAGTCTTGGGGAACTGGTGCTTATAAAAATTAAATATTTTACTCGATAGACTAAACTAAAAATTTTAGTCTATCGAACAAAATTTTAAAAGAAAGTATGCGGCAGTAGCTTTAATTTGAGAGTAATTAGATTAAAAAAATATTCATTCATTTCAAAGTTATGCTGCTTTAGATAATGCCTTTAAAATTTTAACAAAACTCAACTGGCACTAACGTTTTCTCCAATTAAATCTCTTGCTAAGTATGTCCTTTTAAAGTTTTTTCGATAAACTAAAATTTTTAGTTATAGAGATATTTTAATTTTTATAAACATCAATGTCCTCTAGAATTTTAAAAAAATCGTAACTTTATTTTTAAGACCCATTTGAATAAACGCTGAGACACCTGTCTTCTTTGTGTCGCTAAAAAATGATACTCCCCTTGTTAGTAAGAACTTCAATTTAAGAGTAGATATACTGAGAGAAATGACATATAAAAATTAAATATAAATTTAAGAAAAATTACCATATTATGTAGTAACGATGGGACATACTCAAGTTATAACACATTTATTATAATAATAGTAAAAATTATGATTGAAACAATTTTTCGAACACTTAGTTTAGAAAAATTATTATAACTATTTCAAAAATTACTATTTTAAATAGTAAAAATTCTGATGTGTTATATATTGTCATCAATCATAAGAAATTTTGCTACACAATATAATAAAAATGCTGCCTAGGTCAGGGGGCCCACGTTCCTTCTTGGATGTTATGTTTCGAGCAAGTTTATTTTGTATTTCTTTTAAGTTAATAAAATATAAAAAATCTCGTTTTAATTATTATATTATGCAAATTACGTTTTTTTTCGTATTATCGTATTTATATTATCATTGAAGTGACCGATAGTTCCATCTATATAAGTTCCAAAAATCATCATCTCAGCTGATTTAAGGGCATTAGGCCATATGGATGTTTAAATACATTTATTGAAGATATTAGCTAAAATATCTGATATGTTGTTCGATATCACTTTTAATGCATTAGGATGTATTCTGTCAACATCTCCATTTTTATTTTTCAAATTTCTTATGATATTTATTATTTCCGAACTATCTACAGATTTTAGAAAAATTGTCTTCCCATTCATTTCAGGTAATTTCGCTATTTTATTGTTTGGCATATTAATTCTGTTACTAATTTTTCTCCCATATTACACTAGTATATATTCATAATGTTAGCAATTTCTTTTTGGTCCTTTATAGTTATATTATTTTCATCTATAATTTCATTAATGCAATTGTCCATTTTTTTTTTGTGTTCCCGATTTTAGTATTTATAATTGACCATATTTGTTTTGGATTATTTGTATTTTTTTTATCAGTTCTTTATCATATCTAATCTTAATATCTTGTATAACTTTGTCCAAAATTTTTGTATAACTTTTATATTCATCTTTTAAACTACTGTTCCCCGGATCTTTTTTAAGTTTTTTGTAAAGAATTTCTTTCTTTTTACATGATTTTAGGATTGCATTAGTTATCCAATCTTTTCTTGGTAAATTCTTATTTTTAGTCTTATTATATTTATATTTTGATTTTTTTAAACATTTTTATATTCCTTCAATTAAACTATTTATTGCTTCATTAGGATCCACAATTTGTTTGTACTGTTCCCAGTTAAAATTATTTGCAATACTACCCAGTATTTTATAATTAGTTCTATATTTAGTTCGTTTTTTATCTAGTTCTGGTTTAGATATTTTTTTTATTTATATTTACAAAAAGTGGGAAATGATCCGGCGAGGGTATTTTTAATTTATAAGTTTTGGTACTTATAGTATTTTCTTTTATAAAAATGTTATCTATGCATGTACCATTATCATGAGCTAGCCCATATGGTCTAGTTGTATCGAGAAAACCAGGGAAAAAACCATTTTCCAAAAAATTGTTTAAAAAATTATTGCTTATGTTATTATTCTGCAGTATATCTATGTTAAAGTCTCATATCACCAGATGATTTTTGACGTTTCTTTTTGTATTTAAATATTTATTTAAATTTAGGATAAATTCTGGACTATATAAGTCATGCGATCTGTAAATTGCAGATATTTCCAAATGTCCACTATTATTTAGATTTATGATTATTTTCACTATTTTTAGTCTTCCAATTTCTATTATATTGGTTGTCTGATTTACTTTTTTCTTGATATATACAACTACACCATCTGACTTATTAATATTACTATGATTATAATATACTTCGTATCCATTTAAACTGTGATATTTATAATGACTTAATTTACCTGTCTCTACACACACTATAACATACGGTTTGATCTTCAGTCTTTTAATCAGTATTTGTAACTTTTCAAAATTTGCATTCAACCTCCGTATATTCAAATATAATATTATATTATCAGTTGTTCTACTATCCTGATTAAGAGACTCAAGATCATTATAAGTAAGTTGTTGCACCGACAATTGTTTTTGTATTTCTTCTTTGATTTCCTCGTTGTAGCTGAATTTTTTATTTTTTAAACCTGATCTAGTAATTTGAGTAATCATCGTAGGATCTTGAGCTTGTTGTACTGCCGAATCTGGATCTGGTCGAAAATTGATTCTGTGCTACCAACTTTAGTTGTCATTCTTGTTAAACCTAATGGGCTATTTATCTCTTGAGTGTTCATGTTTGAGTTATTTATTGCATGTGCGGATATTGTTAAGTTCTCTGTTTGTTGAAGTTTCTTTGCGAATGAAACTATTTTACCTAGATATCTTGGGTATTCCGGTTTCACAATATAATCCATAGATGTAATGTAGTTTCTAATTTTTGATTCCAAAATTTCGCAATTTTCACTGTCTGTTACCATATATTTTATATTATATTTATTGCCAAACTTTTTATTAATAAAATTGCAGTTGGCACATCGTAGTTCATCACAATTACAGTATTTTGTTAAATGTGTTCCAGCACATTTTAGGCAAGTTGGATCATTTTTGCATTTGTAGCTGTTGTGGCCGAAACGTTCACAGTTTAGACACGGGTTAACATTAATTACATCATAAACCTTACAATTTTGATACCCTACATAGAGCCTGTTATTGTTTTCTTTAATATGTTTGTGTAATTCATTAGTCACTTCCATGATAACGAATTGTTTACCAGCTCTGTTCTCCTTTGAAAGATGTACTACAGATCCTTTGTTTTTATAATTTGAAAATTTTTTAATATTGATGTCATTCTCTATATCTTTACTATCTTGATTTTCGTGATTTTTAATTCCAACTATTTTTACACGTGGTTTCTTACGTTCTTCCTTTTCGACTTTGCACATGTCTAGCTTGGTTTTCAAGTATCTTGCTGCAGTATTTGCACATTCTTGAGTTTTACATTTGATCGTAACTTCGTCTTTATTAATATAATTAATTTTATCTATCTGTATTGATCTTTCTTTAGTTTAAGTAGTGTTGAATTTTTTCTTTCAAGTCTGAATTATTTTCTCTACTTTTCCTTTTAATTACAATTTTTGGAACTCTATGTAAATGTTCAATTGGTTTTGCGTATGTTACTTCCGAGTATGATTTGCTATTTTGTTTAGTCAATTCTTTTTCTTTTGTTAAAAGTCCATTCAGTATCATATTTTTGCTTTCCAATTCAGTAATCAATTTCCAAAGTAACGTATTTTCCTTTTTTAAAGTTACCATGTTATCATTTTCTTCTAAAATATCTAATTCTTCAGTTTTTTTTTCATGCAGTAGTCCATTATATTTCTGTGGCACAACTCAATATATTCTTCTGGTTGTTTGTTGAATTTCGCGTTTAATTCTTGTATTTTTTTTCTCCATTTCTACTAGTTTGGATTTTAATTGAGTAATATCGCTCGTGAGTCTTTGCTGGGTGTAGTAGTTGAAATAATCTGTAATATTAATTATGTAGCCTATAAATATCAAGTTGATTAGTCTAATCGTTTTTGAGTAAACCCCAAATATCTTCGAATTGTATGAACGAAAGCTATTGGTCAACTATAGGGCTTCAAAAATTTACAGGAGCTACACCTCAAAAGTTAATCGATTTTTTTATCCTGCTATTCCACGACAACCAAAACGCAGTTTTTTTCTTTAATAATTGTGCTTCCTCCTAGAGGAAGCTGTCTGATAGTAATTTTTGGAGTTGTTCTAAAAATATGTTATAATTGTATTTTGAAAAATGTCTGTATGGATGTGTGTGTGTGTGTGTGTGTGTGCGCGCGTGCTTGTGTGTGTATACGCCTGGATCTCAGCTTCTACTGGACAGATTTTCATCGTTCACGGCTCATTTTTTTTGTATTTTTTTATTTTATTTTAGTTTTTTTTTTTTGTAATCGAGGTAAAAAAATTATTTTTTTCTTTCACTTATTCGTTTTCGTTCTATCGTCAATTTTCAATTTTCGAAAAATTTCATTTTAATTTTTTTTAGTTATAGGATTGAGATATTTCAATCGAACAAAGAGCATTTTAAGGAACATAATACCTATAATTTTAAACCAAAAAAAATTACTCTACTTCTTATGGTTCTTTTTTTATTAACAAAAACGTGTTTTTCTTTAAAAGTTTATAACACTGTGACGACCACGATCATGTCGCAATCGTCACTGAATTGTAGAATGAGCCTAAGACGCGCGAGCAGTTCAGATTCCGTTCCGCGTCCGCGACCCAATTTAGGAGCGGCAAATAATGCCAAGACACGTCAGCAACCTAGAGCTGACATCACAATTGCATGGGAACCCATGGAATTTCCGCGGGGTTAGCAATCCGGGTTTTCTTGGCATGGTTTGTTTGCTCTCGGTCGATTATAGGGCTGGACAAAGTTTCAGGTGTGTGCGACGATTGCGCCACCTGGAAACCGAGATTTTGTCCAAACCACTCTTCGCCGTTCAATTGTGCATCAACCTTAAGGCTAGATGGCCCCTACTACTCCGACGCCGAGCGCACCTTCTGCGCATGCGCGGCCCCTATATGAGGAGCCGCCGATACCGGAGCAGGGTAGTCCACCTCCGGCCGAGCTCGAGAACACATCGTGAGCCTACGAGTGTTTTTGTGCCGACCAACAGGTTAAATGCGTCGACGTGAGCTGACGTGACGTATTTACCCTGAATCCGAGGATTCCAGACCAGCATCCCGAACCTTCCAACCGACGTAGTTCCTGTAAAAGACGTGAGCCGACGTCTTTCTCCAGAACATACGAAGCCAGTTAAACTGCCGACGTGAGCTTGCGTGGCAGGATAACCCGCTATCCTCCGTTACCGATCCGTTCCGAGCTACAACGCCAGGAAACTATACGTGAGCTTACGTCAGCTCCTGGTGTAAAGTTTCGTCTGCCACAAGAGCTTTCGTGACAGACCAATACCGTGATTCGAATCGTACCATTAGAATATAAGATAGATTAAATTAGGTTAAGCTAGGTTAATACATTAGAGTAAAACTTCTGAGTATCGTCACATCTTCTGCTGTCGCATGGTCCGTATTACCACGGCAGAAATTCGATTATAATAAATTTAAAAATCACATGTTACAGATTCCCGGAGTACTCCCGCCTCCGATCATCCAGCTCGACTAGCTTTCATTCATTCATTCTACTTTTATTTTCTTTTAATGTTCCGGCAAAAGTATAAATTTAATTGCTTTTATTTTGCTTTTATTTTGTTTGTTCCAAATTGCTTAATTTTTTTTCCTTTGGCAAATTAATTGCTTATATCTTTTCTTTGTGCTTTTGCTAAGTTAATTGCTTATTTTTTTTTTTTTTTTTGTATCACTTTGATTTTTATTATTTACAATATATGTATAAAACGACAATCGACTCTTTGTTATTTAAAACCAAAGCTCCTTGTCCCTTCCGCTGAATTCCTACCCGATGCAAAACCTACCGTTACAACTCTTAAATTAAATTATTAATTAAGTTTTCTATGTCTAAAGATAACGGAGTACAATGCTTTAATTTAAATGAAATTAGATCTAAAAAGTTAGATCTTTTGTATGTTTAGAGCTGCATAGTTTTTTAGCTTACTAGCAACATCATGCATGCTTCGCACGCGCTTACTTTCTGAATCTAACCAAGTATTAAATATCTAATTATTTTTATTTATATCCATTTGATAAAAATTAAACTAAATTTTATTTAATTCTAAGGAATAAGCCACGTAAAACTTTCTATTACTTTTAAATTACAAAATTCTAGTTTCATGAAAACATTTTTTATTATTAAATTTTAGTTCTTAGTCTAATTTTTTAAATTTAGTTTATTAATGCTTATTTCATCAATTTTAATACAGCTGTGTTTAACGCGCTTTGTTCCTATTATTCTATTTTTGCGATTATAAACGTAATCGTATATGTAATTTCAATAAATTGCAATTAATTTATAATATGTATTCATTTTTATAAAGCAAGCAATAAAATACTTTCATATTACATTGATTTAAGGGAGTGTGATACCGAAAAAATTTCAAAAAATGGAAATTGTTTTTATTACATATTTTGATTGTATATGTTATAATTTGTATGAAAATAAATTTTTATGCAAAAATTTAAAAAAGTACGGAAGTAATAGCACATAATATGAAAATTTTTAATTTTAGATTTTTTGAACTAATTTCTAAAAACGTTATAATTTATTAATAAATGTTATCAGAACAATATATAAATGTATAAAGATTTAAAAAAAATGGGGTTTTTACTATAAAGTAAATTTTAATACAAAAATTCTAATTTAAAGTTTTAAATATAGCGCGCGGATCGCGCAGTCGTATCGCTCTAGTCGTATCATATTCAAATTCTTAGTTCGGAGCAAAGGTGTTTGCGAGTCTAATGAAATAATTAGTCAAATCATATATTTAATTCCCATACCTCTCGATTTTTATTAGGATAAACTATTGTTTTGTACAATTGATTCTAATAAAATATAAGTTTTCAATTCACTACCATATGTATTTTATTCCTTATTTATTATTTGAATTCTTTTCGATTATATATTTCTTATGTTTTCTTTTTATTTATTTATTTTATCTATCTTTTAGTTATGTATTATATTTAATTATGTATTATATATAATTCATTTAAGGTCTTATACCTAAAAATGTGACTTTTTAAAATAACAAAAAAAAGCTAAATTAAATTAATAACATATTCGTACAATGTTTTTACAATAATATATTCAATTTTTGACCAAATAATCCAAGCCAGAGCTCTTTAAGAATCTTCGATACCAAAATATTCAAATTTAAACATTTTTGCTCTGCTGCAGCCTACAGTTTCCAAAAATTGATGGATTTTCATTCAGGGGAGCTTGAAATTTTGATATTTTATACCATTTTGAACTGAAGAGTTATATGTATGCAATTTTTTTTATTTAATATTTGTAAGATTCGATTAACTAAAAAGATTCATTAATTAAACAATTTTTTTCAATTTATTGAATTTTAAAAATACTAAATCAAAAAAATTCAATACGTACAACTCTTTAGTCTAAAATAGTATAAAATACAAAAATTTCAAGTTCCGCTGAATCAAAATGTATCAATTTTTTAAAACTTTAGGCTACGGTAGAGCAAAAATGTTTAAACCTGAATATTTTGGTATCGAAGAGTTTTAACGAGCTCTGGCTTGGATGATTTGGTCGAAAATTGAATATATTATTGTAAACACATTGTATGAATATATTATTAATTTAATTTAGTTTTTTCATATACCTTTTATTTTTAAGTACTCATTACAGTGAAAAAACTCTTTCATATTGACTAAATACGCGTGTTGTTCTATTGAGTATAGTTTTAGGACGATAAAGATAATTTTTTAAACTTTTATTCACGACTACACCGCGGAATTAAAAAATTTATTAATAAGGCATTTGAACTGATATTTTTGTTTTAATTTTATAAATGACTTCCAGATTCTGCTTCGGTAATATTTGTGGAAAAATCCTCTTCGTGCGTAGTTGGCCATGGATGTTTAAAAGACAAATTTATTGATAATAATTTCAATTAGAATGTCATGTTTAAGAATGAAAAGTTTTCGGAAAAAATCGCAGAAGAGGGTAGGATTTTTAGAAAACATTTTTTACAGAAAGGTTATCGGAAACATGTTTTCGGAATCGACTGGATCAATTTTTTACTACGTTTGCAAATTGTTTTCATTAGATGATAATAATCCTTTTATAAAAAATGGATTCTGTAATTGGAAAAAACCGAGTGAAATTATATGCTCTCATGAAAATAGTAAAGATCATAATAAATCAATGATGGAATATATTGCCTACTCTTCAAAAAATTCTCGAATAGACAAAACTGTTATCAAAGCCCTTGAGAATGAAATTCGATACTGGTTCAAAGTACTGAAAAGAGTTGTATCAGTAATCCGGTTTTTGGGCGAAAGAGGGCTTCTATTTCACGGGACTAATGAAACAGTAGGTTCTCCAAATAATGGTAATTTTCTAGGCATAATTGAATTAATTGCTGAATTTGATCCATTTTTAGAAGAACGCATAAAATGTTACGCAAATAAGGGTATCCTATTAGTAGAAAATTATTTTTGAGGAATTTGTTGTAGCCATGGCAAAAAAAATTATGCAATGCATTATCAACGAAATGGAAATTGCAAAATATTGAGGTCTTGCTTTAGATTCAACTCCAGACATTTTTCATGTTGATTAACTGTCTGTAATTTTTCGATATTTTGTAAACAATAATGTTTATGAACGTTTGTTTTTGCTTTTTACCAACTAAAAGCCATAAGGGTCGATCGCTATGTGATATTGTATTGCATTTATTAGAAAAACACAATATAAAAATCGAAAATTCTCGAGCACAGACGTACGACAACGCTCATAATGTATCCGGGTAATATAACGGACTTCAAGCTTTGTTGAGGAAAAAAAATCCACTAGCATTTTACGTTCCTTGCTCTGGTCACTCACTAAATTTAGTAGGAAAATGTAATGTAGTGGAATCCATTACTGCAATAAGATTTTTCGGAATTTTGCAACAATTATTTGTATTTTTTAACACTTCAACTTCACGATGGGCAATATTAAAGATTCAAAAATCTAATTTGGAAAACTTATCGGAGACAAAATGGTTACGTCGATCAGATGCCTCTAAAGCCTTGAAGAAAAATTTTGAAGGGATCTATAAGGCTTTGGATCAGATATCTAACGACAAAGACCAAAAACATGAAGTACAAAACGAAACTTCAGCCTTAAAGAATAACATTATTAAGCTCGAAAATGCTTTTATGACTGTTTTATGGGACTACATTTTGAGTCGTCTTAATGATACTAGTCAGTATCTTCAAAAAATTGACGTAGATTTGATTTCGGTTAGCAAAATGCTCTCTTTATTAATAAATTTTATTAAGGATTTGCGTGACAAATTTTCAGACTTCGAAAATAAAGCCAAAGGACTTAGTGTTTAATAAAACAAGAGTAGTCTGATTTGATCAAGAGACAAAAAGCTAGCAAATAGAGAAGTGCAAGCTAGTACTTTATCTGGATCAGACAAATTTCGAGTCGAAACCTATCATGTTATAATAGATAAATTAGTCACTGAATTAGAAAACAGAAGTAGAGCGTATGACCATATAACTCAATTATTGGGCTTTCTCTTGCATTTGAAATTTATTGATGAAAACGATTTGTAAAGCAAAGTTGTAAAGCAAACTAATCTTGTTCAAGTTTATGCAGATTATTTAGACGATAATTTGTTTATGGAATTGAAACAGTTCATTTCACTATTAAAATTACAACCTAAACATTTTTTTTTCAAATCCTTCAAAAGAAATAGATCAAGAAAATGAGAAAATATTGAGTCCTTTAAAAGTTTTAAACTGGATAATTGATTTAGATATGGTCCACGTTTTCCTTAACACGTATATTGCATATAGATTATTACTCACGATACCAATAACTAACTGCGAGATGGAGAGATCATTTTCTGTTTTAAAACAGATTAAAAATTATTTTTAATTTCAATGAAAAGTAATTAATAACAATGAGAATCACGCATTTGTATTGTAGTATAATTTTTTTGCAAACATACATGTTTTATTATGAAAAAGTTCTGATTTATTACTCTATTTTCGCAAAAAATTAATATTTTCTCTGCCCTTAAGAGGGCCCCATCGAAATTTAGCCCCGGGCCTCATGAAGTCTTAATCCGTCGCTGTGTGTGTGTGTGTGTGCGTGCGTGCGTGCGTGCGTGCATGCGTGTGTAATTTCAGAGAAAAAATTACTTTAGCTCTTAGGGTTCTTTTGTTTTTAACAAAAACATGTTCTTTTTTAAAAAGCTTATAATACTTAATTTAAATTATCAACTGCTCTGAAAAAAATTTTGGTAATTCAGAATATATATAGCTATGATCGGCACGCACGCACAGCCCAACGTTGGAGGTCCGAAACAAAAGAAAAGAGCGCTGCTAACATCCACGATTACACCAGCGCTCACATACGGTATTGCCATTTGGACGGATGCACTCAAGACAAAGAAATATAGACGGAAGGTGGCATCTGTCTACCGAGTAAGCGCCCTACGGGTTGCCAGCGCTTACTTAACGGTATCTGAGGACACCGTCTGTGTCATTGCACGAATGCTACGTATAGAAGTACTATAGAAGCAGAAGAGAGAAGAACACTACACTGTCAAAAAGGATTGACCATGCTGAGTGTAACGGAATTAGGAAGAAATGAGAGCCAACCGCCTATGCCAGTGGTAGCTGCTGTAGGACTCATCTAACAGCAGAAGATGGCCACATCGTTTGATCCCCCAGGTTGATACGTGGCTCAATCGCCCACATAGAGAGGTAAGTTTCTACCTGACCCAGATGCTTTCAGGGCACGGATGCTTTCGGGCGTTTCTTCATAGATTCAAACGTGAGGATGCCGAGTATGTATTTTTCGAGTGCCCGCGCTGCAGTGAGGCACGCAGAACATGGGAGGCTGAAATTGGACGGAAAATTACACCAGAGAACCTGATGGAATCCGTGCTCATATCAGAGACAGTATGACAGGCAACAAGTTCATATGCAGCTGAAGTTCTCAAAGATCTACGGTATGTGGAACAGAGGAGGTACAAGAAATAAAAAAAAAAAAAAAAGATGACGCAAAGGAAATTACGACTTTGACAAGAAGAGCAAATGTTCAGACATGTACATAGAAGATGACCACGCGTAGAAACACCGGAAAATACGCGCCAAGATATAGGGGGACAAGGCTAGGAGTCAGCAAGTATAGTGGTCAGAAGAGCCATCATTTAGGAGGGTCCAGATGACAGGACAACGGCGCCACCACGACGCAATGCCTAACGGCGGTTTTCGAGGTGGCTCAGTTATGGAGAAAAGGGTTTTAGTGAGTAAGAATCTCACATTATTAGGAAGTGCGATCTGTTGGCGATAGGGGTCGTCAGCCGACCGACGCGGTTCGTCTATGACCGCAAGGGTTGATGAAGATTCCCCATACTCCCTCGTAAAAAAAACACCTCGATGACATTGCCTCTCTTGTATATCAATCGATAATAATGTCAGCGTGATGCCACGTAAGCGTTTCGCTACGTAAGCGTGAAGCTAACTCAGCGTTATTCTTTATAGATTTTATTATATAGGATTAATTAATATTTTGTGTAAAAACAATACTTAAACAAGTTTATAGTTTCTGACATCAAATGTTAGTACGAGTACATATTAAAGGTAAAGCACAAGTTATTAAGTAAATTTACTACATCAATTATAAAGATCAATGAAAACTAAAAGAAAAACAGAGTTCGTGTTTATAAGGAATAAATTATTCTTAACATCTGTATTAAAAACAGAGTAACAATAAAAACTCATAGCACCATGGATATCCTCTCTTAAAAAAATTGATGGATGAAATCTGGCACCACAATAAGTTTACTGTTGACTGATTTCATTCGTCTGTATAAAATGAGAGCCAAAATAGAGTATTTTTAAATTTTAAAGATTAAATTTATAAATTAAAATATGTTTGAAAATAAAAATAGTTAAATCACTATAATATGAAAGTATTTTATTTCTTATGTTACAAAAATGAATATTTAATACTTGGTTACAGTAGCAAAAAGTAAGTTTGCGCAAAGCATACATGATGTTGCTAGTAATAATAAAAAAGACAACTGAAAATTGTATTCAAAACAACAGTAACCGCAGTATCTTAAGTACAGCAATTTATGTTCAACGAATCTAAATATAACCATAATTTTGATCTTAACAAAGACCTTGACGGTCATTTCAAGGTCAACTTTTTTTTTCTTAAGGGGTTAGGTACACTTACAATTTCTTTTCACGCAACTTGCTTTCCACGAGGCTTCCGTTGATGAAGGTGGCCGTTACGGTCCTGGAGTGGACAATTTAATATAAGTAAAAAAAAAATTAAATCAATATAAATCGTACTCAAAACTTTTTTTTCGAAATGACATTTTCTAAGTCGGTGTGCCCGATATCTCGAGAACGACTCAAACGATCGCTACCAAATTTTAAGCACTTATTTACTACCTGATTCTTGTGTACTTAAACGATCGATATTATAATTTAGATTTTTTTTTCTTTTTTTTTATAGTCGAAAAATGAGCCATTTTTTACCGAAAGAAATTTCGAAATACGAATATTCTCTTCTAAAATGCGCCATTTTCTCAAAAATTAATATTTTGTAAATTTGTTTCGTTTAAGTATACAGAAATGTTAGTATTTAACTAACTTCACCGGATTTTTTGTTTGGGATGATTCAGCCTTGAGTTCTGCTGCATACCACAAAACATCTTTTTTTGGACTTCTGGGAGACTAAAGTCGCGTCATTTGTGACTATTTTTGCTTTAACAAATTTTTAAAACTTCTTCACGTGATAATTATTTGAACTAAAAGTAGTTTGTTATTAAATAATAAAACCCATCGCCACAAAAAATTCCCAATGAAAGCATTTTTTCTCCCCTTCTAAGTGTACCTAACCCCTTAAATGAAAATCCCCTTTGTTGGCATTGGATAGAGTGGAAAATTTTACGTTTAAATATGTATTCAAATCATAGGTTCAATTCGATCTCGAGGGTCACTCATAGGTCATTTAAACTTAAATTATTAAATTATTAGTTTTGACAAGGAGTACTTAGCAGTGACCTTAAACCTGCAATTTTAAGTTCTGAAATTAATAGAGTAAACAGTTTTATGTTTAGATTAAAAGATTCGAAAAAGATCGAACAATTTTTCCAAAATGTTTTATTTACTTTCAGTATTATCCAGGAATGGCGACGTAAATGTAGTAAATTCTGGTCTCTTTAGGGTGCTTCATTAGGGTAAGTCCCCTTGTCTCTCACATTTCGGGGTACTTGATTAGCTTGAGCGCGTTTTTTTACAAAACTTTGAAAATTCAGTACAAATGTTCGAACTAGAAACCTTAAGCTTCTTGACCAAAAGCTATACGAACGTCAAAATGAATCACAGCAATGCAAATAATCTCTCTATAAATCAACACAGTTTTTTATAGAATCCAAAAGAAGAATATTTTTTTATTATTAATGAAATCCAAAATTTAATTGTTGGAAATTAACCCCTTATTAATTTCAAAAAAACTATTCTTTAAGAACGAATTTTAAAATCAAATGACCTTGAACGTTATCATCAAGGGCATGTTTAAGATCACTACTAAATACGTCTTGTTAAAACTAACAACTTTGGTCGTTACGAAAGAATTCGATAAATTTTTATTTTCAGAAGAATGAAGTTTGAGAAACCTCGAATTGGACCTATGACCTGAGTACATATTTGAATATCAAATTCCCCGCTCTATCTAATGCCAAAAAAAGGAGTTTTGAAATGATCTTCAAGGTCTTCGATAAGGTCCAAATCAAAGGCATCATTAGATTCCTCGTGCAAACTTACTTAAATAGTGACATCACCCGCTTGTAAAAATACCTGACCTGAGAAAATTCCAGCCATTTCATTCTCTTACAGAGAAATAAATCAGCAGTTTCGGTGTGACTAACTAGAATCATAAAAAAAAAAAAAAAAAAAAAAAAAAAAAAAAAAAAAAAAAAAAAAAAAAAAAAAAAAAAAAAAAATATAACAATTAGTGTAGGCTATTTAATGAGGAGTGGCATTTACTAACAATGGTAGTATCAACCTCACGGATCATGGATATTGGTAAAATTGCAGGTCATTCCTGAGCCAAAAAAAGACACTTGTCTCAGTGTTTATTAAAATAGGCATTAGTAACAGTTACGATTTTTTTTAATTTTTAGGGAAAATTGGTGTTTATAAAAATTAAAATGTCCGGAACTAATAATTTTAGTTTATGGAACACAAATTTAAAAGAAAGTACCCAGCAAGAATTTCAATTTGAGAGTAGTTAGATTAAAAAATATGTATTCATTTCAACGTTATGCACAGTCAAAGTAATACTAAACAATAACGTATATTTTTAAAGGGTTAGTTCCAGTTGATTTTTGTGGGGATTTTAAGGGCAGGGTACAGTCAGGAAAAAAGTTCTTTATTATATATTCTACATTTATAGAAATGTAACTATGTTTTAGTTACATAAAAATAAAGAAATACAAAAATTTTCAGCTTATTTAAATCAAGTTTGAAAGAGTTTTGCTTTAAAAAGTAATCAAAAAAGGAGTTTACTGAAAATGTCTTCTGCGGGGCACAATTTGAGATATCATTATAAAACTGAAATTTTTTAATACGTAGTGTTAAGATCTACTACTTTATAGAGGCTTTTGTTTCTAAACTCAAAAATACAAGTTTAAAACCTTTTTAAGTCAGCGAAACATTAAAAAAGTCAAAAAATGCTCTATTTTTAACAATATAATTACCAATAAAAAACTGAAGAATTATTTGAAGCACTTTCTTTTAACTTTTATTCAATAGACTAAAATTTTTAGTTACGAAGATATTTTAATTTTTATAAACACCAATTTTCTTTCATAGAATTTAAAAAAAAATTCATAACTTTGGTACTAAGGCCTGTTTGAATAAACGCTGAGATACGTGTCTTCTTTTTTTGGTTAAGAAATTATCTGCAATTTTACTAAAATTTATGATCCATGGGATTGATACTCCCCTTGTAAGTAAACCCATGGGTTGCCATTTGTAAATTATTAACAAACTGCATGTTGAGACTGGTCCAGCTTAGATCGTTGGACTCACCCTATACCACCGAACAAGGAAGCAAAGTAACCAAACAAGCTATTAGAACTAGTCGAGTGGTGGCGTCCTGGATGCCTAACTTGTAACGCAATCTAAATTTAAGGTGCTCTACCCCCTGATAGAACATTGATTCATAGGCAAAAAAGTGGGGAAAACCGAAAGGTTTTGGCAGCTTTATGGTTCATATTATCTCGTTTGGACGCTATACTTGATTGAAATAAAAATTCTTCAACTGAAAATTAATACTTGAAAGAAAATTACAAGCAAAAAAGAGAAAGCAACCCTGCAAGTAATTCTTTTTAATAGAAATTTTAGTCATCAATCTTCATCGAAGAACCAAAAGAAGTTTCGTTAATACTGAAAATTGAATTCATAATGACTATTTTTTCAAATAAGAAAATAAATATATACCTGAAAGTGTAGAATAATAGTCCATATCAGACCCAGAGTAAGTTTAGGATTGCCGTCGACAATATCCTCTGCTTGAATATTGACAAGTTTGATATTTTTACACTGTAAAAAGCGTAGTGCAATTCTTACGTTATCCAGCATGTGAAAGCGCATACTTCCTGAAGTTTCCCTTGGCTGAAAAATAGTTTACGTTAATGAAATATTGATTATATCGTTCATACATTCGTTAAAATATGTAAATTTTTAAATAATATAAACTGCTTCACATAAAATTTGTACTTATTAATTGGTAATTGGTATTTTTAGTTTAGTTATTTTAATTTTGCCTTTACAAGAGAAAGAATTTTTTGAAATCATGGGAATTCTAGAAACTTTCCAAGAAAACTGCTCCTATCAAGGGGTGATGCTTTAAATGTTGCTAATCATTATCGAACTTTGCCAAATGTTTAAGTGTATTAGTAAGGTTTGTGTATTTAAGGCGTATTCTACTCACTTTACTTTTCGTTCCGATAATATCTTTTTTTGAAATATAACATCTTAGGCTGAACCTTATATTAGTTGTTAACTCCGTAAAACAAACGAATAGACTACTCTCAATTTCATTACAATCTATATAGAAATCATAGACTCTGCAGGAATTTTGCGTTGACGACCAGCTTTCTAATCGAGACAGGCTTATTCTTTTTATGCATAAGCTTACGGGCTCCCCACTTTTCTCGTTCGACTCGGGACATTTTCTCTCTCTAATCCTCGCGCGCGTTTGGCCTCTTTATGACGCATGTGCAAGGCTTGATTTAGTGCGTGCGTTTTTATTCAAGCGTACGCGAAATCGAGTTTTGCACACGGAGTGTCAAATATAATCTTGCAATACTTGGAGTTATTAATAAATTTGCTCACAATTATCGTCGTTCATAGGGCATTAATTTCGAAATAAATATACTATATTATGCACTTAGAGGAGAAAAAGAAAAAGTTTGTAATGTTCGTGCTTTTCGTCGGATAGTGATTTTCAGAATTCGGAAAGAACGGTGGAATGGAGAGACTGTTTAAATAAGAAACTCTAACAATATGTATTACTAACAAAGAGAACACATGACATTCGGGTGGCAGATTCCACCCAAACTGAGTCACATGTCTCTCCTTAGTTCATCGATCACTTACCTGGAGTTTTAGACTAACGCTCTCCCATTCTCCAGATATTCTAAATAAGCTGTAAAGTCGAACACGAACCCACCTACCCTGGACGATCGGATTCAGCGGAAAAAAATACATAAGAAAAAACTAGTCTCCATCCTAGAACCAAAAACTTTTTTTTTTTGTGGGCCTGTGTTATTGATAAAGTGTCGGTGGTTCGGGAAACATAATTTTGCTTATTATTTTAACCACGTCACAAATGTAAAAAAAAGAGATTGTTTCAAAAAATTTGCCGAAACCTTAAATCTAAATATTAACAGTACTTATGTCTGGAATACAGCAAAAATATTTAAAAACAAATGGATTAAAATCACCCGTTCTCATTGTCTGAAAATCTTTAACTAGAAAATAAATTAATTACATTAAGGGGGTTATATACTGAAAAAGGTTCCAAAAATCAATTTTTTTTTATTTGATTTTTTGATTCTATACTTTAT
>JAWWEO010018367.1:0-22130 GCA_035582975.1 Ormyrus labotus
AATTCGTTGCTATGGCAACCGGGGCTGGCTGAATTCACGGCGGCGGCGGCGATATATTTTTATAATATAGAGAGATTTATTGACTTTATTTCTAAAATATCAAATTCTAATACTTACAATCAATTAATCTGTTATCCCTGGACCGTATAGAAGAAGATATAAGGAATCAAAATATGTAAAAAAAAAAAATTGAAAAAAAGTGTTTTTGGCGGTACTAGTATATAAAACTGCTTTTTGTCCGATTGAAATATCTCAATCCTATAATTAAAAAAGAATTAATTAAATTTTTCAAAAATCGAAAATTGACCATAAAACAAAAACTAATCGATAGAAGTACTTGAAATTTTCAAGCAGGCTCATAACAATTAAATGAAATTTGAAGCGAATCCACGGCATCTTTAAAAGTAGAGGGGGAAGTACGACATACATACATACATCCGGACATTTTTTAAAAACTACTTTTTTGAACTTCATTCCAAAGCTTTCTCTGTGAGAAAATAATAAAGAATTCTTTATGAATTGTACTATTAGCATATTTGTGTCGTGGCTTTTTGCCACGCACAAGCAAAATTTTAAAATCTTAAATTTTAAAATTAAAAATTTATTGTCGGCAAGACAAAAGTATTGCCGAGGCTCGCGCGACAAGAAAGTTGAGTATTTACGCATGCGAGCTAGATGTAAACACGCGCGGACGAGCATTTCTCGGAAGCGAGTAATTAGTGAGGAGCGCGTGAAGCATTAGAAATTTCGGGAGAGTGTCGATCACTCACTCTCGCCCGGTTTAGCAACCAAAGAGGTCGGATCGTGATCGCGCCAAGGGCCACCATCTGAGGTCAGTGCAAGCCCGGCAGCTGAATACCACCGCCTCGGATATCCAGGAGGGCGAGCAGCATCCAGGAGCTACCTGCGACTGACAGCGGATGCAGCGACTGCGAGCCGAAAGCCGACGCAGACCCCAGGACGGATGCGGATTACAAGCATCAAGGCAAGCATCGCAAGGGCAGCGGCGGAAGGCATCTACAAACAGCGCTACCAGGTAGACGCGATCATGAGCGTGCGTTAAGCGTCAAAAGTTTAGCGCGATAATGGATTCAGAACGCGTTTGATGTAGCGGGTTAGCGACCTTAAAACTTGCTTAATTAAATAAATAATTCGATGATCCGACCTCCACGCGAAATATCGTTAAAAAGCCATGCGCGATGTAATTCTAAAGGCGAGCGAAATTCGAGAGCGTTTTGCGAAAAAGCATTTGTGATCTAGAATTTTGTTTCAAATAAAGATGGACGCGAGCGAAACTAGCTCGATGATCAATTCCAATTAATCACGCGAATATTTATTTGCATGCTACATTTTTCCTCTCCAATAAATATATAGCTAAAATAAGAATTCGGCGTAAGTTGTGTGTGGCGCCGAAAAGGATCCACGCGCCACCGAGGTACGTGTGCACAACACAAGCAAGTGCACGCGGAGGTAAGAGTTAGCCTGACACACACACAATAAACGGCATGAGAAACATCGTGCCAGTGCGACAAAAAGAAAGTGTAACTGGACAGTCGCTAGTCCCTCAGCGTTTATTAAAAAAAAATACACATTAAACAATCATGTCGCATATTAAATGATTGGACATAATCTGAGTTCCTAACAAATTCTATAAATTTATTTTATGACTAAATTTTTAACAAAACAAGAATACTTAAATTCAATTTTCTCGTGAGTTCTTTTTGAATCTCTAGAGAAGAATTCTAATATAATTTATTTAGTGAATTCTTTATGAGTTCATTTGGATTATGAATGCCGTCTCGGAAGTGAATCGTACTCTAAAATTTATACTATAAATTAATATAAAATTTATTCATTTTGTAAACAATTAAACTTGTGCTCATGGCACGAAAAAAATAGTAAATTGTTCTCTTATTACTTTATTTATTAATTACCTCATCGCAATCTCTAAAGTACGCAATTTTTTATGATAAGAGCCAATATTTGACACTTTTTGTCCTTTCTAATAAAAAAGCAACAGTTTAAGATTATTTGTTCTGCGAAACCGACCGGTTAAGCAAATTATTGAATTTTCTCTCGCCGATGTTAAAAGTTTGTGTATTTTATGTTATTTTCGACTGAAGAATTGTAACTAAGCATTTTTTTAACTTAGTCTTTTTTATCGTGCATGTCAGCGAGCTCCGCAGTAATCAGAAAGACTCCGTTTTGGATGTTAAACTTAATGTTTGCAATTATAAAATCGATCTTTAAATGTTTAAATGCGTAGCAGTATGAAACATCGAACCGTTGTTTTTAAAGCATGTTTAATTAATTTACTTCAATCTGGAGTGCAGATGCGGTTTTGACATAACATTACATGTTTTGGCGAAACGGGATAGTTTCATTTGTTCGAAAAAGAGCAACTGATGCGTGCATTACGATATTTTGTTTTAACTTTCTGTATATAATA
The DNA here is from genome assembly GCA_035582975.1 of Ormyrus labotus. NCBI lineage: Eukaryota > Metazoa > Arthropoda > Insecta > Hymenoptera > Ormyridae > Ormyrus > Ormyrus labotus. Next base: position 2,450 of record JAWWEO010018367.1, read on the forward strand.
CGTAATGCCACAATGATATAAGCTATTTTGGCCATGGTTAGTACGAAATAGCATGTTTGTTTCTTTTTATTTGTATACTTTCCGTCTCGAATTATCCATTTTCAACAACCAGGAGGAGCGACATCATCGCTCTGCCTACAATCCGGGCTCCAAGCTGGCAAATTCCAAGATTTTGGATCCCAATTATAACTTGTTTTAAACTTGAAAATTAAAGGATAGGGTATTTAATAATATAAATAAGGAAAATAATCGTATTTTCAAAAATATTTATTAATATAATAGTCGCTCACCTTTATCACGTTTAATTATAATAACTTAATGCAATTTGAATATTATAATTAAATACACTTAAAACTGAATCTTTAAAGCTATGATTACGCGTACGAATATATGCACAATCTACAAGTTCCTTTGCATTAATAATTAATTAAATACAAAGGCACTTTTGTCGCTGATTTCTACAATCATGTAGAATTTTATTTATCATGGATTTACTATAATTTTAAATTGTGCATAAGAGTATTGAAAATTAATTTAATTCTTTTTAGAAAAAAAATAAAACATGAAAGAAAGAACAAAATTTATAATGAAAAATGAAATCTTATAATACCCTTAAAGTATAATTAGAGGAAATAAGTTATAAGTACTTTAATAAATAAGTTTTATAATAATTACAAATGCAATTTTATGTTGTGTCTCATGAACGTGATTACACTTTTTCAGATTATTGTTATTTGTAGAATTTCTGTATTATGGATAAGTGGAACATGAAGACTTAGTCGTACATTATCATTTGAATAGTTTATGTTCTAAAACGTGATTTATAAAACGTTACTGAAATAACTGATGATGTTATCGTTTATTCAATACAATAAATAACAACTGGGCTTAAACTCTTCTGTGTAATCGTCTTATAATTTATATTTATACCTTCTTAAAACCATTGGAGAATCAAATTTAAATAAAAACATGATTTTAATGATTTTGATGAATTACATAACAATAAATAACAATGGTAATGTATAAAGTGATCAAAAGTTGATAAGGTTTTAAAAACAGAAGTTAGAAATATTAACAGAATCCTTTAATAATTTTTCCAGAAAAGTATTTAAAGCTATCACTTCCATAATTAGCAGCATACTCTTCCTAAACATTCTCGGGATTCTTGTAAATTTTCCAGTTTTGCTTTATTTTTTTAATCGATAGCTCATCTAGAAGGACCTTCTTTTTTAGGCTTAGACATAACACAACGTCCGCGATAGCAAATTTCAGTCATGTGCGAAACTTTTGTTGTAGTTGTCGTTCTTAAAACTTTGCCTAAATTTGTTTCTAATCCTGTTTTCTTTACTGGATTATTTGACATCATTGCTGGAACAAATGGACCAATCGTTGCAGTTTCCATCGTTGTCATTGAAGCAGAATCACTACCTAACTGACTCGAAGTAAGGCTTACTACTGTTGGTTGGGTTACAACTCTACTGGATGATGAAACAGAAGTCTTAACTTCTGTAGGAAAACTTGTAGTGGCTTCCGTATTAAGTAATTCTTTTTCCTGCCTTGCAGATAATGAAATTATTTCATCAGCAAGTTTGGTATTTTGATGATGTTCCTCATCAGCACTCTTGATACTTTCAAAAATAGCCTTCACATAATCCGTAACACTTGAGTTATCTAATTCAGTATTATTCTGCTTGTCTTGATTATTTCTCGTTTCTTCAGTATGATTTTGAGGTTTTGAGTTCCACTTAACATAGTCAAAGAGCGATTTGTCTGTAGGGTAACGTACTTCGCTCCACTTACTTCTATGATTTTTGGGGTAATTCGGATTATCTTCATTCATTTCGACTTTTTTAAACTTTTCTTGACTGCGAAGATATTCGTTAAATGCAGGACTTTTTGTTACGAAGTATCTTAAAGAACTTTCTTGATTGAGAGACTGAATTACATTTTCTCCGCTATTATTTTTAAAATCATCAGAGTTATGCGACGTAACTGAGCTGCCAGTGACAGTTGATTGGCTTGGAAAATAAGTGTTAGTTCCATCAATCATAGACGTAGTTGTCGCTGGAACTTCCGTACTTTTAAATTCTTCATCTTTAAAACCTGTAGTTGTTGAATACTCAGTAGTTTGGTGCAAGTTAATCATAGAGTTGTTAGTATCTTTGGACTTCGACGATTCGTCTTGATTGATTTCAGATGGAATAATAGTTGGAACGCTCGTCCACGCATCTTCCAAACTAATTGCTGGACTGGTAGTGCTTGTGGTCTCCACTTCAGGTGCGATAGTGGTTGCTGATTCTTCAGTTTCACCAAGCATTTTATTAAGGAAAGTTTCAAATACAGATTTTTCTGTTTTTGGAGATTCAGTTGTGGTAGAAGAAGTTTTTATTGTAGCAGTGGTAGTCGGTTGGGTGGTCACAAAGAAATTGCGAAACTTTTGCGATTGCCGTGGTAACTGATTGAAAGAGGAGTCGTAGCTTTGTGATTCAGCAGTTACAAAATCTTCCGATCCTGCACCCGCTGGCCTGACCCGTACTCGAACTCGCCTTCTTCTTAATCCAGCCTAAATCATTAATTAATAAAATTAAGTATGTAAGTATGAAAATTTATCGAACAAGAATCAAATTAATTAGATAAAACTTTCAGTATAATCTTCAAATAAATAATTACTTATGCAGAAAAAAATGAAATGTAAAATATTATTAAGAGGTAAAATTCTTCTGTCAGCTGATTTTAATATGTAAGAAATGAAGGAACAACAAGTATTGCTGTTCAAAATAAATTTATTTGATTTAAGTAAGTTTTTAAGTTGATTTATTGTAAATCATTTTTCAGCACTTTGACAAAGGCCAATAAAAGTAATCAATTGTTTCTTATAAAATTTATTTCTTAAAAAATATTGTTTAATAAAATTTTTTAAAATAATTATTTTCAAATCAAGTATTTTCTTATAGACAGAAGAAATATTTTTATTTATTTAATTCATGAATATTAAAATAAAACTGAAAGTTGCAATTGAAAAATGTATTAAATTGAAATAAGGGCGAAAATAAACTATTATATTTCTAACGAGGGTGAGGTATGCTCACGAGCGGGAGTCGAGGGCGCCTGAGAAAGACACGCGCGTTGAAAACTTCACCCAAGTCTGAAATAGCTTTTCTTCCCATGTTACACACCGTGTTTTTTTCAACGAAGGCATGAAAAGCTCTCTTTTGGTATCAGAAAGTTGAGTAAACGATCATGAATTTCAAGTCATGCACAAGTAGTTTGTTTTTTAAAAGTAAGTATTTAAAATTTTTAGAAATAAAAAAAAAAATTTAACCGTTCAAGCTGGGAAAAACAGAAATCGAAAACATAACTTGAAGCAGAGAAAAATAACGTTTTTCCGCGCTGGAACTTAAACTTTTCTGAAATGCTTGAAACGCTCGATTTTCTATGCTACTTTCTAGCATGAAAAGACAATTTATTTGAATACATTAAGTTTTAACGGATATTTTCACCCCATTCAGATTTGTTTTATTTCAAAGTAATTTATAATTTTAATCACAGAATATATAAAATTATTTATTAACAGTTATTAGTTATCCTAGAGTCCACATACGGTGCTCAAAAACTTACTTGTCGACGTCTGTGCTTTTTCTTTTTTCTAATATTAGAGAATCGTGTAAAATTCTTCAAAAACAAAAAATATATATATATATATATTTATACAGTGAGCGTCAAAGTGAATAATCTAGACTTGAATGTCATTAACTCTAAATATAAATTAGTAAATATTTCCGGAAATTTTCATGTCTGTTGTCATAGAATGATTGACATTTCTCTAGTATTATGAGAAAAAAATAATACAGTGCCGATAAGAAGTTTTTCACAAACATATGTTCATATGGTGCTATTAAATGTTAAAACATTTTGACATGCAGTTTTTTGAAAATTTTTCATTGTTTTCAAATAATTTTTTTTTAAATTATTTTTAAGTTACCTTTTTAAACGTGGCACTACTGGTTTTATTAATTTCAGGTTCAGTTGAATTCTCAATGGGTATTTCAGTTTGATTTTCCAGAGTTGTAGTCGGATTATCATTATTTTCTTCTACAGCATTCATTTTTTTACCAAAATTTACCATTGTATTTATCATAGAATCCATAATCGATTCTTCAGAACTTGAACTTCGATTCTGGGATTGTTCATTGTTTGTTTCAGCAACGCCATCATCAGAACTAACGAGAACAGTAACCGCGGGTACCTCGGGTCCTGCAGTAATGATCTCTGGCATTATAGGATTCTTTCCGTGGTTCAAAAATGAATCTGATATTTTGTTTGGATTGTCGACGCTTGGCTGATTGGGATTATAGCTGCTGGGTTGAAATGAATTACCAGTGAGCTTTGTAGACCATTGACTTTCAGCTCCATAAATATCTGAATTAGAAAGCAAACGGCTGGTCGTAGGTCGCGCTTTCGTAGAAGACGTTGATGAGCTTAACTGTCTGCGGGTTGAATCAGTTGCTAATTGAGCTTGATCATATTCTTCGCGACGAAAATTCGGAGTGACACCATAATTCAGCAAAAATTCCTGAGGATACTAAATAAAGAGATAAAATGAATTTTACTTCTATATAAGAGTAAAAATATTACTTTAATAATAACCTCTATATAATGCATTGCGTGAAAACTAATATATGATTTTCTTTTAGCTGTTTTATATTTATACTTTCAATTTTACTATACTACAAAAAGAAAAATGCATTTTAAATTTCTATTCTATAATATCGATTTCCCAAAAATGTATTGCACTCGAAAGTTTATTACAGTACTATTCGTATCAAACAGAAAAATAAAAAAATGTTTAAATAGCGGTAATGAAAAATTATTAAAGAAATATAAATTAGAGAGGTTCAAAGTTAAAAATATAATGATAAAGGAAAAAAGACAGAAAATATTATGCACATGTGTGAAAGTGTAATCGTGAAAGCTGACTAAGAGTCGCGCAGACATGCACTGCAGTAGGAAAAATTCAGGACAATCGATTATTCACGGTAAGTACGCTAAAATAATACAAGTTTAAGCTATTAGATTTTTTCTTTCTTTGACTATGTTGTAACTACTTTCAATAATTAGAATCTTATTAATGTTACATAATATTATCAACCAAGATAATCATAATATGAAGTTAATTAAAGAAATTTTTCTCATACCTTATTAACAGATCACAAAATTATGATTTATTCACAGTTTTATAATAAATATATTTGCAGTAGTTATGCAATTTAATAAAATTTGAATGCGAGATTTTTTAATTCAGTTGTATAATATCACGTATTATTTTATATTAAATAATTGGATATAAGTAGTCGTACTACTATCAACCAAAAGAAGAAAAATATCTTTTAATCTTTCTATTATTTATTACGATCATCTTCAGAATATCATTTAAATTTAAGTACTATTGAAAAATAAGATAGTCTATACTAACCACCTAGTTAAATATAAAAATCATGATATTTATGAGATCAACATATAATTTCTTACATTTTAGTGATATTCTGGATAGAATTATAATAAACAATCAAAGGGTTTAATAGTACATTGTGTACCAAGGGCGTAAAATAGTACATTCCTGCCCGTGGTGCACATACTATTTTTTTGCCCTCAGGCCGCGAAATGACCATTTCGCGTCCTGCACAGAAAAAAACAGGTTCTCATTTCGCGGCCTGAGGGCAAAAAAATAGTATACGCTCCACGGGAGGTAAAATGGTAAGCCCATAGCACGTGTTTGACACCCTCGCCTCAGACTCGGGAGTCAATTTACACGTGCTATGAGCTTACCAATACTTTACCTCCCTAGGTGCGTAATATACTATTTTTGTCATGGGGGTACGAAATTCAATTTTTTTATGCCTGTTTTGCAGGCGAAAAATAGTACATTCCCGCTCAAGAGCGGAAAATCTGTGTTATCGCATGCATGAATTTTGCGCCCTAGGGCGGAAATGTACTATTTTGCGCCCGCAAGACAGGCATGAAAAATCAAATTTTGCGCCCGCGAGGTCAAAAAAATATTTCTTGTCTTTTTAATGTAAACATTCAAGCCTAAAAGTTTAACCTTTAGAGGATGGGAATTTGGGATTTTTTTATTTCTCTTGCTTTTTTATAGAAATTGGGTAAATGTGATATCTGATACCTCAAAACTAACATAGGTACAGTGTCTATCATGGGCATGGCCCGTATAGGGGCCATCCCGTCCTCTAAAGGTTAATATTAAAGACCTCACTGTCATAGGCATTAAATATTTAATGACGCATTATTAAATCCTCCTGCTCATTCGACATTTATCGCTTATAAGGTATATGAAAAAGAGTTAACTCATTATTATTAATAGAAGTTATAAATTACACAAACGAAAAATTATTTAAAATATTAATAGTTAGTTACATTTTCATCAGTAAGATCATGCGTATGGGTAGCTGCATCCTGAATTGTTTGAGGTAAAACTCTCGGATAATTTTCATCCTGCGGTAACTCATTGTTTACATCATAGGCGCTCTCTGTAGTAGTGGTAGTAGTACGCTTTCTTGCACCAGGCCGGCGTAGCCTACTACGAACCTTTGTTGTCTTAGTTTCTTCAGATTGGACACGGGTACGTGGACGTACTGTATAAGCAGTATCATCAGATCGTGGTGTTATGGTAAACCGAGTAGTGGAAGGTCGGCGTGTCGCTGAAAAGTATTTCTGACGGTTTTTCAAAATTTGAGCTTGGGATTGAATTTCCTCAGTTGAAGGCGTAGTTTCAGACACGTCGGTATTCTAAAATAAATAAATAATTCTTCATTATTCATTATTCACTCAGATAAATAAATATTCTACATTATAATTTATTATTCAGTCAAAAAGCAAAGGAAAATCACTTTTCGCACGAGTGCGCGAATATGCCGTTTCCGCACGGAAAATAGACACGAAAAAGGGCATTTTCCATGAATACATAAAAAAAAATATTTTTGATTAAAATAAAAATATGTTCAATACATAACTTGCATCTTTTTAGAAAAAGTAAGAGGCCATCGTATTATTTACTATATTACAGATGTACATTTTCATTGCATTATACATAATAACCTGTTAATAGCTCTTCTATTTTGACCCCATTGTACAGGAATAATTTTAATAAGTGTATATTAAGTCACATGTAAGTAAAAAATGCCCAAAATTGATAACGCCAGTAATACATAATTCACATTTTGTTAATATTTCGTCGTAATGCAATCAGATTACCACAGAATTCTAATAGCTTTTTATGTTAAGAGCAAATGAATAATATTTTGTTAAGAGCAATTAAAAACAAAATACGACAATATACATTTATGGAGTTTTTTTAACAAAGACTATTGAAAAAACTCAAAATAAAAAGTTTTCAATTTGAAATCAATCTCTAACAAAAAACAAAATTTTTATTTACTTGCGCTTGCGTCGTTTTGTAATCAACTTGCTGTACAGGTCTGTAATTAGGTGTCCTAATGAAACCATAATCTTCTTCTCCATTTTCATTTATTTGTTGTTCTTCCGTCGCTTTTGGGGTAGTCTGCGTAGTACTTGTACTGGTGGTAAGTCTACGCTGCTGTTGGTTTGGTGCACTTTGAATTCTCACATATTCCTGACCATCAGTTTGTATCGGTGAATTTCTCTGCTGACCTGACTGAGTACGCGTTCTCGTCCTTGTACGGTGCCTTGTCCTAGGTGATTCCTGGTTTACCGCACTAAAACGCACGTATTCATCTTGCGAGCCGCGAGGTCGAGTCTGTATTGCAGAATCAGGTTGGTGATGCTCTGTGCGACCACTTAGACGACCGCGCACTCGTTGACGAATAATCACTGGAGCTTCCGTAGTAGTCGTCGTTGTCGTCGTTGTCGTTGTTGGACTTGTTGTTATCTTAAAAATTAGTAAATTCTATTTATTCGGAGCCCCGTTTTAAAAGAATAAGAAATATAATTTTGTAAAATAAAATTTCAACCTATTCCGAAATATTGAGATTAAGTTGAGTAATGGATTTTCCTGTAACTTTGGCATATGCTTCCTAGTATTAAAATATGAAGGGAGCCGAGTTCGTTCGGCCTAACGCTTGTTTTTTAAAAAATTGTAGCGAAAATCTATGAAAAATCAATTTTTGTTTAATTACTTATAATTTCTCAACTATTAGCGGTACAGCACACGGAGAGAATTTTCAAGTAAAAATTACCCCCTAAATTAGGCTAATCGCAAAACAATTCGATTTTCTGGATAATATTTAACCCCTTTTAGAATAATATTTACTCTAATTGAGTAATTTTTACTCTAACTTCAAATAAATTTTACCCAGAAAATCGTATTGTCCTTCGATTAGCCTAATTTAAGGGGTAATTTTTACTCGAAAATTCTCTCAGTGAATTTTAACTATTGGCATTCGAAAGGTGAGATCAAATCATATCAATTAATACAATTTTTATCCAGAATTTTTATTTTTTCAAAAGTTATAGTGAAACAAAGAATGACCTAATTTTAATAAATAACGTAAAAAATCTACTTATGTAATTTTAGCTTAATTTTTTTGAAAATTTGTATTTAGTTATAACTTCTGAACAAATAAAGATTTTCGGATGAAAATTTTTTTAATTAGGATTTGATCTCACCTTTCGAATGCCAATAGTTAAAATACTGCATCGTTAATAGTTGACAAGTTATAAGTTTTTAATAAAAATCGATTTTTCTCAGATTTTCGCTAAAAGTTACAGAAAAATCCATTACTCAAATGTAATACACTCTTATTGTCAGTAAAACACATCAAAGAAGAAAAATTATAAATTATGAAATTCAAGTAAAAACTATTCGTTTTTAAAGACTATTTGTGTTTTATAAAAAATCCGTCTTTTCTATTAATTTTGACCAACGATACGCCGTAATCACAGCAAATATTAGATATTAAACATTTTAATAAATTCATTCAATTTAATATACTTTTGTTGTAATTTTTAAGTACCTTCTTCCATTAAACATATGAAAGATTCATAATCAATTTCTTTACCTGATAATTTTCCTAAATAATTTTCCTATGGAAAATCCAAGCAAAACCCATATGGATTCCACCTGAGATCAGATGGATTTAATTAGGATGTCTGGAGTTAATAATAATTTTTTGAATGGAAATCTAGCCGAGCTCAATCAATTTTCAGTTAAATTAGATTCAGAAACCTTCTTAATCCGTTTATTCTAATTCTAGATGGAATCCACATCGAGTTTGCCTGGATTTTTCATATAAAATAAGTATTGCTCTCACAGCTGCACAGAAAATAGTTACTATACAGAAATTTTTAAATCTTTCTAAAGTAACTGGAAATAAATGATTATTAGGAAAAATTTTGACCTACTTTGATATTACATATTGCATTTCACATATGTTATATTTTTGTAAATATGATTTTTCTCAGTGTTACCTCCGGAATTACTTGTGTTACAGTTGTTTCAAACGCGAAATCTTCTTGCTTATTTTGTGGGATGGGCAGAAAAAGTGGTTTTTCTTCTTCACTGCTAGTACTGCTGGTGGTTTTTTTACGATAAACTGGTCTTGGTGTTTCATTTTTATCAAACTGAGTTGAAACGTGATGATAAACAGGTGAAAAATCCTGTAGTTCAGATTTCTGTACGTTTGGAGAATCAGTTGGAGCTAACGGTTCAAATAAAACACTTTCACTTTTTACAGGTTTAAAGAAAGAAAATTCTTTGCTGAATTGAGAACTTGTATCCTCATTACTTTTAAAATTAAATCCATTTATATGTTCGTCAAATCCAGCAGAACCTGGGAAACTTGGTGCGTGCGTTGATTTTCGGGTATATTCCACACTACTTAATGGCAAGATCGAATCAGAAATACTGACTTCTCGATGTGGGAAATTTTCAACTGAGGCAAATGTAGAAGCAGAATAGTCATCTTTATGATACACAGGTCCGTTTGAATCTGACACTGATGCACTACTAGGTTGAACATTAACATTACTTGAAACTGACTCAATGGCAGGCCCATTTTCGAAGTCACGTAAATTCTGACCTTGTTCGTTTGAGGTACTTGAATCATTAATCTGAAAAAAAGAAAAATACAAAACCTTATTTGTAAACCAAGTTTTAAAAACTGATTATAAACATTAAGTGAACATATTTTCTTCTTTTTTTCTTAAATAGTTTAATTTTCAAAATTTTTAGCAAAGGTGACAAGAAAATTTCAAATAATACAATCTCTTATAAGGTTATCAAATTTTAATGAATGAAAAATATAGCTGAACCATTCTCAAGTTTTTAAAATAATTTATTTATAAAATCATTGATTGTGAAAAATGACAATGAAATAAGTCGAAAGAAAAAAAAAACAAAGAAAAATCTATTTAATCAGAGAATAATTTATAATAAACTAATTAAAAAGTAAAAACATTAATGTTCATTTAATTCAATTTATACTTCTTTTTAGTAAGATTATAATTAAACTATAATATTTTCGCACCTTACTAAAGTATACTTATATTAGTTACTATAGTAGTTTACTATAGTCAAGTACTATTAAAGATTACTATAATCTTTTATAATATTTAATGTAAGTTACATACTATACTTCAACACTATAGTTTACTGTAGTAGATTATAGTAGTGCGATAATATTATAGTTAATTATAATCGTACTATGTATATCTTAATATAATTTTTTCGAAGGGTCAATTGAGTTTTCTAACCTGAGTTTGAGTAGATTCCTTGGATTCATCCTCTCTGGATTTAAAATTTTCTTGAACAATTGGTCTTTTTGAAGAACTATCTTGATCATCATATTTTGAAGTTGTCACGGAATTTCTTCTTGTTAGATCATAGGAAGTGTCACGATACTCTTCTGTTGTAGTAGTGTACTTTGATCGGGATCTACTAATGGGACGTCTAGTCCTTTCAGAATTTCCTCTCGAAGGTGGCGATAAAGTTGTTGCTCTAGTGGCCGTGATTCTACCCCTAAAATTTTTTATAATAAAACCGGTATAGTTTAAAACACAGAATATATATGAAAATGTTAGAGTTATATTTGTATAAAATTTATATTTTTCAGTAAAAGTCTTTAATTTTAAATTTAAATTAACAAAAGTTATACCTGTGCCTTGTTCGCGGTCTATAAGTTGTAGTTGGAGTTTCAGTTGTAGTTGATGTAGTTATTGGAGTAGGTGGTATTGTTGTTTGCACAGTACTAGAAATTTCAGCTTTTTCTACTAATGCATTAACTAATCCAGGAAGTTGTGGTGAAATGGCAGGTAATTCCGCTGGTAAATTATATTGAGCTTGCTCTTCTAGGCTTGAAGACGGATTTAAGAAATACGAATTTTTTACAGTTTGTCCTGTTGGATCAACAGGATACCTTTGATTTGTTTGTTGATAAACTTCTGGGTTATGGAAATGGTTTAGTGGTTGTTGGTGATGATCAACATTTTGTTGAATTAATTGTGAATCAATTTTATGGTGTCTCGTATTTTCTTGATATGAAGGCGTTGACTGTGGAATAGTTTGTTCAAAAGAAAATGAAGTGATTGTTTTCGGACTATAATAGTTAGGAGTAGTAGAGACATCGTTTGTGTTATAATAATTTCGATTTTTAGATGGACGCTCAAATTTACCAGTTGAAGTTCTTTCTTCATTATAAGATGCTGCTGTTACTGCCGAAGGTATTTCCGTAGTAGTTTTGCTATCGAAGAATTCACTGAATCTCCATTTAGTAGTTGGTTGACTAGGAGGTAAAGATGACAGTTCATACTTCGCAGTGTTAGATTCTTGTGAATATAAAGATGGTGTACTAACACCGTATGCTGGTAAAGGCTGTTTACTTACAATGTAAGAGTTTGGTTCTATCAATGGCGTTTGATTTTTCAACAGAGAAGAATTTTCAAGAGATTTAGTTTCTAAATTTTCTAAAGAATTGATAACCACTGAACCAATATGTGGAGCTGGAAAAGGTATTTTCGAATATCCAGATGGTGGTTCAAAACTCAAAGGGGCAACAAAAAAAGGTAATTTATCAACTTTCCTTTCGATTCGATTATTCTCAATTGAAGACAAATACGGTAAATCAAATTTGACATAACCAGGAGGAGGATCTAAATTTCTAGGTCCAACAAAAACTCTAGGAATATCTGCGTCGAAATTATCGAGTACAGATATTGTTCTAGCACTTTTCAAAGTTTTTAAAACATCGGATAGTTGAACTCGACTTTGATCAGACGATGAACTACCCATATAAACAGATAAAGGAGGTTGATTTGGTGACGGGGTGGTTACTTCTGCAGAATCCTGGAATTCTGCCTGCTGTGATTGGTATCTATGTAAATTATTCCTTTGCTTATTTTTAGCTCTCGATCCTTTTACATGTTTACTAGTTACTTCAGTGAGATGTTGATGATGTAATTGCGACTCCTTGACAAGAGGCTGAGCTTGCGAATTACCTATTTCGTATGAATTAGGTTCTACCTCAACTAGACCTTGCTGTTCTCTACTTTGTTCATATTCTTTTTGTCGCCTTAACTCATTTTCTTTTTGATACGCTGTTAAGCTTTCAAGTTCTCCACGTCTTTCGTCTTCTCTTGCTTTGAGTTCTAACTTTTGTTTTTCTAGCCGTTCTTTTTCTCGTCTTTCTTGAATTTTTTGCAATTCTCTCTGACGTGCAGCTTCTTCAATTAATTCTTCTTCTTTCCTCTTTTTTTCCGCTTCACGCTGCCTCTGTAGTTGTTCTTCTCTTCTAACTACTTCTTGGTGTATTCGAGCCTGTCTTTCTAGTTCCCTCTGTTCTGCATGTAATCTAGCTATTTCTTTTTGACGTTCTGCGTTAAGATATTGATTTTTTTCATCGTGTTGTCGTTGAATTTGTTGAAGGATTTCTCGAGCATAGGCATCATGAGAAGATATCGTAGTAGAAGGCGCATCTTCTTGATGTTGATGGTATCTATTAGAGTGATGTTTTCTAGATTGCGGTCTATAAATTTTTCCCTGGCCACGCTGAGCCAATGTTTCAGCTGGGACGTAAACTAATTGGATCTAAAGAAAATAATTTAATAAATATAAAGCATATAAAGAAATTAATAAAAACTTAGAAAATTAATAATAAAAGAATATGTTAAAAATCATAAAATTAATAATGAACTTTTAAAGTAAGACGTGCAATAAATAAATTAATAAAAATTAAAAATTTTAATACTTTTACGTATTGAAAAAATGATATATATAAAACAATTGTTTTATAAAAATTAATTAAAAATGTAATAACTTACTTCTTCTTGTTCCTCACCACCCTCTTGTGACGTACTCGTTGCAGGAGTTACGAAATTTACGTGAGACGGTTCATTTTTAAGTTTTTGTGGGCTCTCATAACGACTTTTTTGCCTCACTCTGTAATCCTTTTCGTTCTCCTCCCGAGAACGAGTGGTTCCTCCTGGTACTGATTCTTCGTAACTTTGTCGATAATCTTGTTCTGGGCTCGCCGGTGAATTGGCGATAGTAGATTGATCTCGATGGCCATGCTGACGTTTTAGTTCAGACTCTCCTGAATGAAAATTCTGCGATCGATATATTGGTGGAAGAGCTTCGGAAGATGGAACAGGCGGTACTAAGACTTCGGGCGCCAACTCCGGAAGCGTCTGAATATTTACGATCGTACTTTGGTGAAGTGCTTGCTTATCATCTTCGGCATTTACAAAACCGTTTGGTTGATATGCTTGTGACTGCATAAGAATTTTAATACAGACGTTAATGTATTTTTATGTAATGGATTTTTATGTAATGTAGGTTTATCTTAATGCATTTTCATTTAATGTAATGTACATATAAAATTGCTAATTAAATTTTATAAAGTTCAATTTAAATAAAATATCAACTATTAAATATTATTTACAAAAAGTAGAATATGTCACTTCTTATATTAAATCATTGAAAACAAATTTAATTTCAACCGATCATGCAGAATCTTAATTAAAATTTACCTGTAAAATTTGCTGCTGAGCCTTCAATTGTTGTTGTAATAATAGAAGCCTTTGAATACTTTCCTGTGTTTTTTGCAATTGCAAAAGTTGATCTTGATACTGTTGCTGCAAAGCTGGTGGAAGAGACAATGCAGGCACTTGTCCAGCAGCTTGGACAGCACTATCAACTGGTGCTGTGTTCTGATTCCTTTGACTACTCCGTGGATTCGCTAAAGGAATCCATTCGCTATTTAATACTTGGCGTGACCATCTATCTCCATCAGCTTCTGTTTTACACAGAATACTAACAACAATGAAGTAGATCAAAGTTTCCCGTAAAATCTGGAACATAGAAAATATGCATACTAAAAACTCATATACTTTCATCAAAATTAAAATAAACGATTGATTTAATAAATTATGGTAATGATTTTTAATAAATGATTGAAAGTTGTAGATTTTCGTAAATTCTATACAAGTCAATTCTTCAAAACTACATGTTTAATTAACTTATTAATGAATTTCGTAAACCTTTGGCTGGAATAATTGAATGCGAATTAAAGAATAAATTATTTAAAATTTTAAAAAGTTTATGATGAAGTTTTTCTTGATTTCATCAGTTTTATTACTCACTGTAAGAAAATGGGTTGTGTTACAAAATAAACTAGGATTGAATTATATACAATAGAGTACTATTAAAAATGCAGTTATCTTAATAGGCAACAATATCTCTGCATAACACATAATTTTCTTTTTAAGGAACAAAATGCGAAGAACCTATTAGGAAATTAAGGACAAATGTCACCTTAAATCGTTGCAGTAATAACGTGGTTTCAAGAGAATGGAAAGTGATTTCAAACAAAAAGGTCGTTCTTTGCGAAGAATCACAGTTTAGGTCACAGGACAGTTGGTTAAAGTCATGAAATATACCGAATAGCGCAATGCTCTGGCCTCCTGAATTTAAATAACCTTACCTCAGAAGAAAACACTTTGTTTTAATGTGTATTCACTGCATTTCTTACGCTGTTTTTCGTATTACTTGAATTACTTCAGTCTTTATATTTATTTTGAGCAGCTTTATCATTTACTAATTACTAAAAATCTTAGAAATTGATTAATGTAGAAATATATATTAATTTTCAACGAAAATTAATGAATAAAATGTTAACTTTTAATTACTTTTACTGCACTTTTTAAATGTAAAGATAAATATTTATTATACGATTCTCAATATAATTTCAATAAAAAATTTAGATGCATAAAGCATTTCATAAACACTATTTCTTAATTATTATTATACACTTTTGATTATTATTATTTACTTTATTAGATTTATGTAAATTCAAAAGATTGCAGAATCTTATGACTCAAACTTTTATTTAAGTTCATTTAATTTCGTACATATAAAACAAAAAACCTGATGTTAACAATAAACAAAATCTAGATAAGAAACAATTATTTATCAAATCAATCAAGTCATAAACTTGTTCGTTCCAAAATTGGTATAAGAATTGACTAATCTAATTATTAAATGAAAGTTGATTGAACTTTAATTGTTTTCGGATGAAACGTTTCTATTCTTTGTGATCTGTATAATATTACTAATAGACAAAAAGAAACATTAGTAGCTTAAAAAGAATTACGCTAGCTTAAGCTTTCATTTTTTTTTTATTTGCAGGTTTTCTGCTCATAAAAATATACCTCTTTTCGTATGAGACGGCTTTATAGCTAAGCTATTCTTTTACAATTACTACTCAAAGTCTAGTGAATGTTGTCGATCTTCTCTAACTAATTTGTGGGTTTTTCGCAAAACTTTAGAGAAATGAACTGCAGTAACTAATATGCTTTTTATTTAGTTCAACGTTTTCCTTAGTACAAACAAAATGAATTATTATATGATTACATGCCTCTTTTTTATGATTTACGAAAAAATGTATATAATTAGGTAATACATTTAACTTTTATGACAGGAAAAAAGAGAACGAAAACAAAAACGATTAAATATTTTAAGCATTCCAAATGTAATACAAAACTACGACGATTCATTTTTCATTTTTTAACTACATTGAAAAAAGTGAAATGTAAAAAACTGCTTGAAAATAAATATTAATAATAAACGTATAACGCTGGTTTTGAGTTTCGAAATAACATTTTAAATTATATAAATTGTATCATGGTTACCAGCAATCTATAAAAAAAATTGCTTCAAACATTTCCTAAATTGCTTCAAATATTTTCTAATATTTATTCAGTTTTATTATAGATTTTAAGTTCTTGTGACAGAAAATATTTCATAACGCCAATATTCAGTGTAAGAGAACAGCTATTCTTCCATAAATGATTCATTTCCAATGTACCAACGTTTTTAGTGTCAGTAACCCGCAGTAACCACATAAATTGGATAGAAGTTAAAATAATCGTCTGGTTATTTGGCAACAATTTAAATTCACAGAACATAATAGTTATAGATAGAAAGGTAAAAAAGTTACCTAGAAAAATATGGTTATTGCTTAAAACGAATTACATCTTTACAGAACTGACAAAAATATTGAAGTACCCTGGTAGGAAATAAGTGGGTTGTGCCAGTTAAGATTTTTTAGTAAATTAATGTTTAGCTAATTTTCTTAACAAAAAATATACTATAACCTCAAGCTGCGCATGTTAAAAGTTTGTTAACTGTGAAAGGTAGAGAAGAGAGAGCACTTAGCTGTTCAAAAAGCCCAGCTAAAACTTTAAGGTTATATACAAATGGAGGTAAGTGTTTCAACTTTTTAATATTTAAAGATTATAAAATGGAAGATACTATCGTCGTAAAATTAAGAGACAAAAAATGGATGCATTAATTTGCCAAATATAGGTTATATTATTAATAATATTTGCGTATGCGAAAACGTATATAATTGAACAAATTATTAAATAGTTCTTTGTTACAAATTTTTTGTTTTTTAATATAGAAATTAAATTATGTATCGCTTCACCATCCCTTAAGAAAAAAATTATAGTGAATGATTATAATAGAAACTATAGTTAAACTCCTGCTTTAATGTTTTCACACATTATAGTATTTACTATATAGTAGTCTACTATAGTCAAATACTACAAGGCATAGTATTACATAGTATACACCACATAGTATTACATCAGTATTTTTTTATAATAGTACGAAAATATCATAGTTAATTAAAATCATTATATGTATCTTATTTATAATATTTTTTATTAGGGATATCGGGTAAATTAACATTTTATGAGTTAAGGGCTCGCTAAAGATTCTACCGCTTCTCATTACTGATGTCTCATAATAAAAAGAAATACAGATTAGAAAAATCTAGAAACAATAGAAAAAAAAGATCAGTGCAGAAACGGTACTACAGTGTTAAACCGGCAAAACGATTAACACGCATTCGATGGTATCGTCAGCGTTATTCTCCTTTATGAAAGGATCTAGAGTGCGACGCACCTAACGAACTGTAAAGCGGCGGCGCTCTATGCTTATTAGCGGTAATTTCTACAGTAATTTTCTAACTAAATATTTTTTCGCAAAAGTTTTTTCTTTGATAGTGGAAAATTTTTTGTATTTGGCTCTTGGAATCGTAAAGAATTCACAAATGATAACTTTTTTTAATCCAAAAAAATACAGCAATACGTACTGTAAAGATTACTTTTATTACTAATTACTTTGCTGTTACTACTTTTTGAAGTACATCTAGGTATGTTTACTTTTATACAGGGTGTTCTGAACATATACGTCGAAAAAATATCATAGGATAAAAGGCAATATCCTCAACAAAAAATTCTGATAACATTTTTAATCTGACAATTCATTTAGGATATACAGGGTATTAAAAAGTTTTTAATAAAAGCATTGACATACAATTAATATTGATAATCATTAATTTTTAACACTACATTATCAGAACCATGTAAAATATTATCAGAGTTTCTTTTTGTTATCAGCACATTTTCTGAGTACACCCTGAAAACTATTTTATTTATTTTTTCAATTAAATCCTAAAAAGAAGTTGTTTTCTTCGTGCAAAAAATTATTGTTTAGCAATTCTATTTAAAACAAAACAAAATAGGTATCGACCAATTATCATTTTAACATTTGAGAAGTCGACTGAAAATCTAATAAATATAAAATTAAATTTACAACTTTTTACGAACTTTATATATGAATTGAAATTCTGCCGATATTTCCCGGTACAGGAATTCGATAAATGTATCTCAATACTCTTAAATATCAAGCAAATAAAAATGTATTTATTTATGCTGCCATTTAAATAACATTAATTTAAGTTGTTAAACACTTAAAAGTATTTACAGGATATAATACTAAATTATATTTAATTTGCATAATTTAAAAAAAATAAAAAGAAAGCCTTTTTATTAATATTAACGGTTTTTCATTATTAACGTCGAGAACATTTTACATAAATTTTAGATTTACCCATTTCTGTTCCAATTCGCAAAAAGAAAGTTCGTAATGAGTGCATGCTGCTCTTGAAGAATGTTTGTTAAATGTTATTAAAACCTAAATGATAGGCTTGAAGAAATTGCCAAGCATAAATTCTTTAATCCCATTAATGTAAATAATTTACGTTAAAGAAAGCTCTATAAATAAAATGTTTTCCTGCATTTTCCGAATCGTACTTAGTTCTACATGTACGTAATTCTTTAAATAATACTATGAAGATTGCTTGTGAAGTAAAAAGTTTGTTTCAAATTTAAAAATATCTAAATTGCACATTATCTTTGTGTTCTATCTAGTTTCCTGCACTGCAAGTTATCTTTTCATTTTTTGAAAATGAAAATGAATGGTAAATAAAAATTAATGAAAATAATTTATTTCTTATAATAATTTTATAATAAATTAATTTGTTTTATAAAATTTTAAAATTCTTTCATTAGTTTTTATTCCATAACAAAATATTTTTCTGATAAAGAACTAGGCTGTTCATTTGCATTAGTAGAAAAATAGATCGGAAACCACTTCGACACCTATATTTCTTATAAAAAACAAAAACATTCGATAAAATAATTCACTTACTTTCTCCGGGAGAGATTTCAACGCTGAAAAAATCCTTAATATAACCGGCTTTGATTTTCTCTGAGCAGGATGTACCATTTAATTTAATAAATACACTGATATTCAATAGCCAGAAATACTTTAAAAACGAATATTTGAAGGCCAACGTTACATGCAAATAATTCTTTTAAACTTTGACAGCGCTTGACAAGATCGCGATTACGCGTTATTTAAATAAAAATTTCCACGCTTTAATTCACTATCCTGTACCTTTTCCAAGCTATCGATAGGAATAATATGCACTTTTTACAACAAATGTTTATTAAAGGGTTCTTGCACGACTCTCTAGTCAACAGAGACTCATTGAATAAATTATTATTAATACTTACAGAACTTATAAAATGTTGTAATTGAAATTAAGAGCTTGTTTTTAAGATATATTAACCTAATTATTAATGCTATTTATTATAAAAATATCAATTATAAAACATTAACTTGATTAACGTCAAACATAAACATTTGGCAACATCGCCAGTTCGAAGAGGCGTGTGTATATCTACATATATATATATATATATATATATATATATATCGGTGCGGTAGTCCTCAGTAATTTTCTCAAATAAATTTCTCACATAAATTGTCGGCAGAATGTATTTT
>JAWWEO010018378.1:0-22124 GCA_035582975.1 Ormyrus labotus
GAGAGAGAGAGAGAGAGAGAGAGAGAGAGAGAGAGAGAGAGAGAGAGAGAGAGAGAGAGAGATAGAGAGAGAGAGAGCAAAAGAACCTGAGGGCAGTAAAGTCTGAAGCCACAGGCGAAGAAAAGCAACAAAAGCAAGACTCTCCCAGCGTTGCCAGTCAAAAGCAAAGAGGAAACCGGGGCGAAACTTGGCTCCCCTATGGAATGGCGTCCATTTATGAATCCTCGAAAGGACCATCCGGACGGAAAATAATTAGTTTGCCCCTGAAGACGAGCTGCTCCTCTCGAGAAAAGCGTCGTGACGGTTGCTGCCGCCAAGCGACAATGACACTCACAGCCTGCCGCCTGACAAAAGAGAGCCGTAAGGTTTTTGGACGGATGACAAAGAGGACATCATGCTATTAGCTGGAACAACAAAGACGTGCAATAATTAATTATAGGAAGAACTAGAAGCGTGGCGAAAGGATATGAATAATAAGGCGTAAGTTTTCTGTATTTAATTCTGTTGAATGTACAGGAGCAATAGCATTTCAAAAAAATACACACTCTATCGAAGGTTGTATTATAATATAGCTGATATCTTAATTTCTAATCACGATGTTATTAATATTTTTCAAATAATGTCATTTCAGATTGGCAAAAAATAGGAAATATCTTTTTTTCGTTTGAAAAATTTGACAAAAATAAAAGGGAACGGCGAATAAATCTGTTTCGTAACAAGTACTAAAATAACTGGCAAGTACTGCTCTCAATTGAAAAATTTGATTACTTGTTTTTCTCTTCTACTTATAAACATAGCCAATTCTCTCCAGTATATTTCCATGATATTTGACATTACATCGGAATCGAAATATTTCTTCACAGCGGCGTCGTGAATCATATGTAAGATCCAATAACTCGAATCGTCTCCAACAAGCCATATGCAGACAGCTATGTGGGTTCGGAGGTGGCAGTAAATTTCAAGACTGACAGAGAGGATGCGCCCGGTGTCGACGCCGGAAAATACCGAACACACACATACACAAATACCTACGCCTAAATTGGAATCAAAACTCATCAAAACGGACACTCGACGGTTGCGAAACTATCGGATTTGTGACGCGAATCAAGTGCACGATTCTCTGCCTTGCAATTGCGCGTATGTATCAGTCTAAGCATTCTCTCTCTCTCTCTCTCTCTCTCTCTCTCTCTCTCTCTCTCTCTCTCTCTCTCTCTCTCTCTCTCTCTCTCGTTGCTCTGCGGCGCATTCAAAAGCGCTTTGGAGCACAGTGATATTGCAAGCAGCTGCTGAAAGCGGGAGATAGAATAATGTGTAAAGTGCATGTGATGATAATCGATACACGGAATTACGTGTTTGTGCGCTGACCGATACCCTGTAGGGGAGAAGTGCTTTTTCATTTTTCGAGGTGCGAGAAGCGCACTGTAAGTATACGCTAGAATAGAGCCGCTGATATTTCTATGACGTGATTGTATTATATAACGTCGTATTTTCGAAGGCGTGAAATACTTATGATCGTTTAGATACATCAATGTATTGTTAAAACCACCTTTTCCGAGCGATTTCGATACTAATAAACGTAACACAATTATTAATTTTAGATAAGTCAAATGACATTAGGCTACATATCTAGCTATCCAATCTACATCTAGTAAAAGATCTTTTATTCCAACTACATTGAAAGCCAAATACCAAATGATAATAAAAAAGCTGATTTGTACCGCCAATAGTAATATATTTGGTGATATAATTTTGCCGATTTCATAAAATCGTTTTTGAATAGTTTTTATCCGAAGGTTAGGATTAATCTTAATTGTTACACCAATACACGAAAAAGATAACGAATTAAATAAATTGAAACACTTAACGGTATAATCGGAATCTTCATGTTTATAATAATAAAAGACAGGCACCAGTAAGCAATACGAAACTTAATATTCCAGCTCTGATAATGTTATTGTATCACTACGTGTATCCGAACAAAGCGCAAGAGAGCACGTGTATATATACGTAAGGTGGAACGGAGGAATTCGAAACGGTGCGGCGGTGAAGGTGGAATCCAGTTTTAGTCGCGACATTGTTTTCAACTGTTATGAATCTCTTCTTCGTGTTTCGAGACCGGCAGAGGATTTGCTGATGCGGAAACAATTCAGAGACACTTGATTTATGTAACTCGAACAAACTCCCCTCCCCTCCCCTTCCCCTACTTTTGCGAGCGTGAAAAAGGAATATTTGCTTCTTTCACGCCGGGCGCAAACCACTGGCGGTGAGCTTTACCAGCAATGTTAGAGTAGTTCTTGTGCCATCGGAGGACACAAAACATTGGTCTAAATCCGATAAATAATTCTTTTTTAATCGCAACGGTCGAGATGAAAATTTAATTTATTTTGCTTATATTCAGTACTCTTCGTGTAACATAATAAATTGCAGGCTTGGAGAAAAAGTACAATAATTTTCGATTCTGAAAGTCTAAGCGTGGAAAGAGGTAGAATTCTACAGAGTTCTTTTAAGCCACTGATTTTTTCAAACTTGTGTTGAAAATTGTTTTGAAATCAAATTTTACTTCCTCCTAGACGAAGCTTTGTGATAGTAATTTTTGGAGTTGTTCGAAAAATTGGTTATAATTGTATTTTAAGGTGCTAAGAACAAGAATAAATGGTTTTTGAAAAATGTCTGTATGGATATAATATGTGAGTGTGTGTGTGTGTGTGTATACGCCTGGATCTCAGCTTCTACTGAACGGATTTGCATTTTTCACGGCTCATTTTTTTTTGTTTTTTTTGTGAAGGCAGCAAAAAAAATCTTTTTTTGTTTATTTTGTTTGTTTTCGTTTTATCGCAAATGTTCGATTTATTTTTTTTTAATGTCAAGATTAAGATATTTCAATCGAACAAAGACTATTTTAAAGAGCATAAAAATACCTATAATTTCAGAGAGAAAAAGTTACTCTAGCTCTTGTAGTTCTTTTGTTTTTTACAAAAACGTGTTTTTTAAAAAAAGCTTATAGTTCTTAAATTAAATTATCAATTGCTCTAAAAAAAATTTTGGGAATTAAGACTATATAAACCTAAAATCTGTAAAAATTTCAAGCCATTTTGCTTACTAGTTTTTAAGTAAAAAGATTAAAACTGAAAAAAATGAAATTTCTATGTACAATGATTACGGAAGTAAAAAGGCTTTGCTTGACTAGAAATTTTGGAAAAAGGTAGATCTAGTATGTTCAGTGCTTTATAGTTTTTCAGCTTATGAAACTTATTAGTTCAAAATATATGTTAAAGACTTATTTTATTTATTTTAAATTTTTTGAATATGCTGTATCTTAATGAATAATCGGTCTTTCTCAATGCTCAACCACATATTTTTTTCCTATTTAATTACATTTTCAAAATTAAAAAGAATTTTTTAAATTCATCTAGTAGTTTTTGTTTTATAACGATTTTAAATTATAAATGGTACCGCGATTATGTGTATAACATAGTCATATTTTTATTATTATTATTATTTTACTATAATTTTTTATATTAGTTTTAGCAATATAGTTTAAATCAAATATAAAAAATAATTTTTTTTGGCTAATAATTACTAGAGAAAATTCAATTTACTTGACATTTTTATTTAATTTTATTCTAAAGGAAGATGGTGTAAAAGGTAACACTAAACTTTTTGCTCTTGTATTGAACATTATATTTGGATACTACTTGTTCAAAGCTTGCGCGAAATCGGACGTTGCACAAGGAAAAACAAAAATTCAATAATTCTGTATTTAATACTTTAAATATTCCATTAATAGAATTTTTATTTAAATTTTATATGCTGCTCATTAAATTCTAAAATGGACATAGAAAAATAAAATAATAATACAAAAATAAATAAGTAATTAAATATAGAATAGTTTGAAATTATGTCGTTGAAATCGATTGTTTTAACGAATCTCAGAGATAATATTGGAACGTTAAATTAGTTAGAAGGAAGCTAAGTGCCAATGAATTGGCAGCGGTTTTTATAATAGGTCTAATGTAATTTGTCAAATGTGTCAGATAAAATTTAGTATCAATACTATGCTCAGTTTTTTCCATTTGAAAGAAATTGACATCAACTCGAAAGCTTTGTACAAGCCAAACAGAGCTCTTTTGTGCCAAATCGGCGTAATGTCAAGATTCGAAAGCTTACACGTCCTCTTTTCGCCTCTTATCTCTCGATCGGCTTAACCCTTTTTCCCGATTAGATGAGCAGCGGAAAAAGAAAGGTGAAGCAGTAGCTTGAGAGGGGAAAAGCAGGGTGAGAGCCTCGAGCGCAGAAGCCTACGTGCACACACTATGAGACGCTCTCTGATTGTGCCGTTGATAATAGTTAAAGTTCGGCTAGGTAAGAAACGCAAACTCCTCCTTCATTTAAACGGCTGGTCGAGTGCACGGCGCCCGAAAAAAGCCGAGGAGAGATGGGCGAAAAGATTCAGTGCGTCGAAAGTTGTGCCAATATCTCGCCGGATTTGCGGCCGCGTTTTTTTTTTTTTTTTTTATCAAGGAAACTTATCAGCGTGCGATAAATAACAAGGAGCTGCAGTTGATGCCCGGCGTTCTTAGGGAAGCATCGTCCCAGGAAATCGATGTCTAGAGACGAGGGAGGAAGTCTCCGCTGTTTTCCACCTGGAATTAAGATCGCCGTTTTCGCTAACGAGACTTGCGAAACTCGTTTGGCGCATGAACTACTAGCAGCGCCGGCCTCTTACGTTCCCACTCGGCGGCCTCTTTATATATAGGCTCTTATGGAAGCGCGATATTCCAGCGCTCGCTGACATTGTCGAAGTCTTGAGAAGTCACTGTTTGTTATGGAAACTCTCTGACGTCGAGCTACCACTTTAGGCAAAATTGGTGGGGTTGTGCATTAGGACGTAACGAGGAAAGACGAGAGAGAGAGAGAGAGAGAGAGAGAGAGAGAGAGAGAGAGAGAGAGAGAGAGAGAGAGAGAGAGAGAAGACCGAGCCGGTAAGTGGGAAATCGTTTTACAAATGAGCCAACGAGCTAAGTGATTATTACCTAGGAAATTCGTAACGACGACGATGGGAATTGTTGCGAATAGTTAAGAGTTTAAGAGCGTAACAAGATTACCTTTTTGGGAAGAATTTCAAAACATCGAATATCCGATTTAAGTTGTGTTAACTTTACTAAGAAGATTAACTGTGTATTTCATTATTTGATAATAAATAAATAATAAAAATTGTAATAATACTTTAGTCACTGTTACAATAAATTATTATTTATATATAAAATTCATGTAGACATGAGTCAGAGAGCTTAGCCAGAGTGGGCAGCTTATGTTAAAGAATAGGTTCTAAGCAACCCTCTAAAAATATTTGTTTTAACAATTAGAACTACCCTAGCGAGTCACTACCTCTGAGAGATAGAACCTCTGTAGCAGCAGAAGCAGACGAACCCAGCTGACTACTCCCTGATGTGAAGAACTCTGCCTTGCCTCTTCCTCCTAGCTCATCTCAAACTCATCCGTGCGCTGGCACTCCAACTCCCTGACAAGAAGATAAAATAAGAAATAGGATCTCATGCAGAAACAGATTGTAGAATAAGGATTAAATTAAATTGTAACGACACTTTAAATTACTCACCAACAGAAGAGGTAATACAAGACTTGTTCGGTACTCAATAAGACAACCATTTGGGCTCGACCTACAGTAAATTATAAAAGCAGCTGAAAAGTATAGACAGCTATAGGAGTTCAACTCATCTCAGCGTGCAAGGCTGGAGACAGGTAAAGCTAGAAAAGACCCGTTAGCAGGAAGAAGAAAGTCAAGCAATCCCAACGTCAATGAACTGAAAAGGGACATAACTAATAAGAAATCAATCAACACATGCTTTCACTTACATCCATGAAGAACAGCTCTGCATCTGAAGAATCTCCTCAGCCTTTGCACAGTATAACCTCAAAGTCCAGAGCAGATTCCATCGCTTGTAAGTAAGCTCCTCTTCAACACTCGACACCGAACGGCACTACGACATGATCTGGAGAATTCCTGGTCTCGAAGATGCTCCAGGGAGTCGCAACACTATACTACATAATACTACACATCACGATACATGCGAGACTGACGGAGAGAGGGAGACAAGGACAGAGAAAGATTCAGCGTTCGATCGCCAGGCAGAGAATCTCGTCTCTGCGTATTCGCTCTGAGCTCCGAATCCGGTTAGTCGCGTCCTTAGCGTGTTCCAGCGAAAACCCGAGCTTGCCCGCGAAACTGCGAGGCCTCGGACGAGAGGCAGCGAAAAGCGGCGAGGCACGAGCAAAGTGGAGCCCAGCGGTTTCTCCATGGCTTTGTAAAGTAAGTGCTGCTGATATCATTGTGCATTAGAAAAGTGATTTACTTTTAAATAGCTTTCATTAACAATATTTAAGTATTATTAATTAGTTAATATCCGCGATAGTCAAATGTCGGTCGCGAGCTTCGAGCATATACTACTGGAGGAAGCTCTCTGGCGGCCTCGCGCGTGACCAGACGTAGAGAGAGATAGATAGTTTTTTGCTACCTGCTTTCTCTCTCTAAGTGAGCCTGATTGGCTACTCGCTCTTCCCTCCCGTTTGAGGCTTCTGTTTGAAATACAAAAAGATCGACTCCCATAGTGTCATGCTTGTGCCGTGTAATACTTCCACGGACTACGTGGTTGCTGGGTATACATTTAAATACTGCGCTAATATATTTGTTATTAGAGGGGAGAGCGAGTAGCGAGTCAGGCTCAGTTAGAGAAAGAAAGCAGGTAGCAAAAAACTATCTGTCTCTCTCTACGCCTGGTAACGCGCGAGGCCGCCGGAGAGCTTCCTCCAGTAGTATATGCTCGAAGGTCGCGAGTTTCGAAATGCTTAGAATTTCAAAAGTTCGTATTTAATAATATATTAACGAAACTAAATTAGATTAAACATTACCGAAACAA
Organism: Ormyrus labotus; assembly: GCA_035582975.1. Taxonomy (NCBI): domain Eukaryota; kingdom Metazoa; phylum Arthropoda; class Insecta; order Hymenoptera; family Ormyridae; genus Ormyrus; species Ormyrus labotus. The sequence continues at coordinate 6,936 of JAWWEO010018378.1, forward strand.
CGCCTTGTAAAATAATATTTTCATTGTAATTCGTCCCGCAAATTCGAGATTTAGAAGCGAGAGGTTTCGAGTCGTGAACGCGCATCCCTGAAGAGCGTAGTCGCGGCAGTTTATTGAAAAACATTATTTGTAATAATAGAGATGATTAATTAATAAAATCTTTCATACTAATAAGTTTAGATCAAATAATAATCTCACAGCGACGATGGCTCAGTTTGTAGAGTGTTGGACCTTTAAGGAGGGTGTTGCACGAAATATAGACTATATTTGCTAATTTTATATATTTCAACTATTTAAGGTTTAATAATCTGACTGGTAATATATGTTAAAGAGGTGTTCCCTACGAACCGAATAAAAATTTAAAAGCTGTAAATATTATTCAACAAATGCAGATGTAGTTCATTAAAAATATAATTGTTTAAAACATGGGAATGTTTTTTGTTTTTCATTCAATTTTAATTTGGAAGGTTTCATTTTCTTCCTTATTCAATTTCAGGGGGAGTTGCCAATGCAAAAACTAGGATATTTTCAAATCCGACAAAGTTATATTCACTTGTTCATAGATTTCTCGTCGAATTTTAAAGATTTCGACGAGAAATCTATAAACAAGTGAATATAACTTTACCGGTTGTCTAGAAGAGAGGACTTGGGTAGGCTGGAAATATAAAAAAAAATAATAATAATAATCTATGTTTTCTTAACCTTATACCTCGTCGGTCCACATATCACAATATTATATCAATATAATATTAAATAGAAATCATAAGCAAAATCCATTACAAAATTTTATATCAAGTAATCTGGCTACGTCTCTATGAGGGTTTTTTAAACTTTTATGCAATTAAATCGCTTCGTAAATTACTTAAGTTTCTATGACAACGCTTATTGATTTATTTACTTATTTTTTTTTTTTTTTTTATTTAAGCTATTAGAATTCTTTTGTTACTGATTTAATAACGTTCTACCGTGATCGTATCAACAGAAATTTAAAATGAAAATTTATATATTATGAAAGGAATAATCTGATTTATATATTTCATAGAATTAAAATGATCCCTATAACATAATGTATGCAATAAGTATAATATAATAATAATAATAATAATAATAGATATATAATGAATAATTTTTCATAATAATAAGTTCAAATTATTTCTTAAATATATTGATAATTTAACTAAATAAAATATTGACTAAATAAATCAATATTGACAATAAAAGAACATAATTAAAACTTTAGCTTAACATGCAAGCATTTACAAAAGGCACTAATCCCTGGTCGAATTTAATGGAATGTAAATGACAAAAGGACGAAGTGGTACAATTAGTTATTTCCTCATAGGAACAAATAAATCGATTCATTGTTTCAAGAAAAAAAGTGTCTCATAAATAATAGAATCGAAAAAAATAAGCCATTGAATGAAAGTAACGCAATCTCATTGTTTGTAACCCCATAAATTTCTGCAAATTGTATTTGCAATATATATCAGCTGGCCCGATAAATAAGAGAAAAAGAAATGCTCATCCACGCGCAGGCGCTTCTGCACAGCAGCTCACGCGATCGACTCGGAGCACACGGGGCGAGAGAAAACAACAAACAAGCTCGAGCCGGGGAAAAAGTAAAGCACCGAGCAAAGAAAAAAGCAGGAATAATACATTTACCTCTTCTCCCTACTTACAATATCCACATGCAGCAGAAGCAGCAGAAGCAGCAGAAAAAGGAGCGGCGGACAGAGCTGGGAGAAAAAAAAATGCCCCGGAGGAAATTCGGCTAAAAAGGCTAATTTCGTCGACTTTCCCCCGCAAAATCCGAAATTCATCGTAAAAAAAAGAGCCCAGAAATCCATTGGCTACACCTTCGTATACGTGTGACGAGCTATGGCAATCCTCCCGCCCATACCGCACACTTTCTCCGCGCGCAGCTTTGTACGCGGGGCATCCATTAACTAAGCCCGTAATCCCTTCAGTTAAGTTAGCACATGGTGCGGCTCGGGTCCGGCGATATATTCGCAAGCCAGGGGAGAGAACAAGAGAGAAAGAGCTTATGTATATGGAATAAAGAGCGAGTGGCACTAAAGAGGGAAGATGTTTGGCCGGCATTTGAGCGCCATTTAGAGGAACGGATGATGCTTTTGGCGCTGGAGCCGCGAGTGGAAGATGAGGCGCTGCGGGAGCAAGTGCTAAGGGTAATCATAGCTTTGCTGGCGGTAAATGGTTTCCTTATCTTTTGGGTTTAGGTTCCGAATTATTGAGTCTGAATGAATGTAAATTTTAATTAATGATTCAAGAGAATTCAGGGCAACCGTAATATTACTATATATACTTTTCACTGTAAGAGAAACGTTCTTTAAGATCATGCAACATTTCCTCATTAACGTCCTAAATTCTTGTGCTCTTTAATTGCACAACGCAGAAAAAGTAAAAGACAGCAAAAGCACCACAAAGAGCGAGCGATCTTTCGTAAATAGCCAAGCTTTCAGGTCGAGCACCTTCAGCTAACGAGGGGAGAGAGGAAGAACACAGAGAAACTGTGGAAGTAACTCGAGCATCATGACCAATGGTTGCGTTCACCTTTGAATAATGAAGAGGCGCGATCTCCTTAGCACTTGCGAAGGAGGCGTCGCAGAGGCAGGCTTAAATAAATGAAGGCATACAGCGGCGAGGGAATCTCTCCCGCGATGTTGCTGCGCGGCGCTGCGATAAAAATCTGCGGCTCGTTTTTTTCTCCCTTTCGGCCGCTGCTCTCGATGAGCCGCGTTTTGGCGGTTTTTTTCGCAGCCGCTGCCTCTGTCTTGCTGCTTTTTTTGTCGCCGCCACTTGGCTGCCCAAGCAAGATGATGTAGGTGGCAGCCGGGCTGCTTTTTAGCTGCTTTCTATTTGCATGTACTTCTACGGGAGCTGGCTTGACAAACTGTGGGAAAAAGCGGGATTGCGCTGTTTAGCAGCTGTAGTCAAAACAGCTCTACTTGAGAGGAGAGGCAGCGCGACAAATTAATGTTAATTTACATTTTCATTGTCAGAAAGAAAGCATTTTATTTGAAAATCGATTCATTTACCTTTTAATAGCTTGAAATATTTTCGTAGGTTTGTTATACAATTCGAAACAAGTGAAAAAGGTAATATGTACTTCATAAAAAGCAAGGTGTATCTTTTGTCAGGAATAAAGAGTTTGACATTACTATTGAATGTTATAATAGTCTACGAGATCTTTTCCCTCACATTGATGCATTTGTTTAAAATAAGCAAAGGCAATCAATGGATTGTCTTTGCAATATTAGATGAAGGCACGAATTATTCAAACAGTCAAATCCAAGCGACGTAGACTGATTTAGCAAGTGATCGAAGGCCGCGCCGAGTCTGATTAAGACGTCGAAGCCACCGCAGCCACATTCTCCCCCTCGACCCACCGCGCATCACTCAAAGCTCGCTTCTCATCGCGGGTATATATATCGGGCCGATCGTATTAATGCTCGCGGCCTAACGAAGTTACACCGGGAAATTACTGCGCCGCTCGCAGCGGCAGTCTGTCGTCGTCGTCGACGTCGTTCCCGACGATTGCTATGATTTCCGCGTGTATGCGCAGGCCCGCAGGCTTTTGCCGCACGGTTAAATATTTGTTTCGCGAGCACGTCCGCGAATTCTCAGCGAATTCTATCCTGCGAGCGAGAACCGGGGTTTGTTTGTCCTGATACGCATCGAATATGGGTAAATAATTGCGAACGATCGGTCAATTGAGTTTCGGATACCTCATTTGCGACTGTCTCTTTTTGGGGAGGTCTTTTTAGTTGCTGCGCTATCGTCCTCAAATGCAATTTGTTTAAACTTCCATTTTGGTTAATTAAAATTTCTGAGGTTTATTAACTTGAACGGTAAAACCTTAAAGTATCTAATATAAATGACATCGAGGAAGATATTTAATCTTGCAGTTGACTCCGTGCTACGTAGAAATATTTTAACTACAATTTACGAGTTTATTTTCCTTAGGACTCTGAATAAATGAAAAATAAAGTAAAAAATAATTTTTCAAGCAAGTACCATTGTATTTGTTAAAAAAAAATGTGAAAAAACGGAGGCGGCAGAGTCCGGCAGCAGTTCCTTCGGGACGGGCAACTGGCGCAGGCAGGCGGGCACACGAGGTCGCTCGCCGGGCTCCTGAAAGGGTGGTAGTAGGGGGCAGGCGCGAGAAAGTACGGTGGGGCTGGCGGGCGCGCGCGGCTGGCGGCTGGCGGCTGGCGGCTCGCGGCTCGCGTGTGCCTCACTGCGCAGCCAGTGCTCGCACGGGTCGAGTCGCGCGCTGTCGTGTCCGCTCTGCTGCCGAGCGCGCGAGCTTCAAAGCCTCGTGCTTATGTCCGCGAAGTTTCAGTGATCCGAGTGCAAGTCTAGACGATGACGTTCGAGTTCCACTGACGGACCAGGCCCGACCGCTGCTCTCTGACACACACACACACACTCTATCTTCTTCTCTCTTTCTCTCTGCAACAGCTCTGGTGAGTCGTTATTTATGCAGCGGACAGTGCATTCATAAGAACCTCTCCACCTGGCCCGCTTAGCCGGATCTGTGTACCGCTCGTTTCGTTCAGGGGCTGCTCTGCGCAATTTCGAGAAAACCCGAGGTCATTTATTCAACGAGCCTTTGGATCAAGGGATGTGTTGCACGACGCGCGGGAAACCCCAAGCGACGCCACATCCTTCTCAGCTGAACTTCTCCTACCGTGCTACTTTCTAGTTCTATGCATAGAAAGAAATGGAAATGAGCTTGTTTCGAGGGGATCGTTAGCAGAATGGCTAAATTAAAAATAAGAGTTGGAAAATTAAAGGGAAAAATGAGAGTCGGGCAATAGCGCTTCAACGATTTTCTGCAATTACAGCGGGCTTTATTCGGGATTCTGCCTTCTCGTGCCGTTGCTTGCAAACGATTTATAATTTCGTTAAAGCGGAGCGAAGAAATGTAAAAAATGAAAGCAGCTTGTAAAGCTGCGGAATAATAAGATTGCGAGTAAGTCCTTTTGAATTGCAACCCTTAAAAATTAAGTAGAATGAAATATCTTTCTTATTACTTTTTAAAATGCTTATAAAGTTTTATGCTTTTTTACTTAAAGTTACAAATCATCTTTTAAATTATTATTTAATTTGAAATCAAGTGTCCACCGTAATTTCTTGAAACACTTTGAAAGATTTCTGAAACTTTATTTAAATTGAAGCATGCAATTAATTTACATCCTTACATTTAAAAATAAAATATTACTCTGAAATCTTTCTACAGATAACTCTACCGCCTTCCTACTGGTAAAGTTCCCTTCTAATTAAATTAAAATTTTGATTAAAGTGAGTAGAGGCTCTTGCAAAAGACCTAGCAAGCAAAATTTTGAAAGGACTAAATATTTCACTCTAATACATAAAAATAATGAGTTAATGAATAACTTAAAATTGAAAAATTGTTTTATTAATAATAATCTTTTCACTTTAGTTAAATTTAGCTTAAGTTAAAATGAACTTTTGCTGTAAAAACTGCATCTGGACAGAAACCGATTAAGTTATGGCTAATAATTCTCAAAGCCTAAACCATTTATCCAGTAAGATAAAGTCTAGAATGTAAGTGAAAGACTATAAAGCCAATCTTTATGAAACCTGTGTACGAAAGTACACATGATACCCATGCATTACAGTTTCAGGAAAATAGGATAAACTATTAGTGTCAAAGTGAAATTTTGCTAAAAATGCAATTGTTCCTAAAGTGTTTACTTCAATGAAAATAGGCAATATATGTATATACAGTTCCTTGTTTTATTTAGATAATATTTATAGTATTCTAATTGTAAAGCATCCGCCGAGAGTACTCTAATAGAATCATAAAATAAAACTTAATGACTAACGACAGCTTATCAAGCCATTTTCAAAATAAGTTAAAACTCTATGGGGGAGGCAAATGGAATACGGCAAAACATTTTTTTCTCGTCACGGCGAGTAAAAAGGGTGGAAAAAGTTCGACAGGTGACCCAGCTTATCGCAGCTGCGTAGATAACTTTGCAATTAGGCTGAAAGCACTTTTCGTTGATTGGTGCTGATTTAAAAGTTCAGCAACCGAAGCTAGCGTTACGTTATTAATCACAATGTTCTCTGGTAAATAACGAGCATACTGTCTAAAGTATAATTATTCTGTACTCGAAGTTTATTTTATGGAGATATAAGTTTGTATAACCAGTTAAATATAAATCGACTAATAAATATATCAATGCATTTTTTTTCCATTTTTGAATTTCGATCGATATTGAACATTTATTATTTTCATTTACTAATTATGCAGTAGCCTTTCGGTATTTCAAACAGTACTCTGTAAGATCTAACAACAGAATAAATGTAAAAAGATCTATTTTTCAATATCTTCAATTAAACTTTTCCGAAATTTTTTCGGAAAAGTTTAGAACGAACTCAAAATTTCAAATAAAATACAATAAGTCGTTTAATAATTATGATGCAAAATTTTGAATAAATAAATGAATTTCAATTTCAAATTACTATATTATAGATATTTACTGTCATCTTCGATTCTAATAATATAACTTTCTCCTACCACAGGACAGTAATAACAAAAACATTAGAGTCAATTTATATTCAAATGAAAAGTTGCTGTTTATCAAGTGAAATTTAATCTTCTGCATTCTTTTTTTTAAAAAAAAAATTGGCCGGTAAATCCTCAACTGATGATTCGAAAAATAAAATAAAGCCCGACACATGTCCGGTCCCTACAACAAACAAACAAAAATTAAATTGTTCTTTCCCTTTCTGCTACTTTCCTTTGAACCGTATCTTGGAGAAGTTCAATAATGCTCCTCTCTTCTCTTTCCATTTTCACACTTCCTCTTTATTTTTCTGTTTTCGAACTTTTATCTCTATTTCGCTTTCAATTTTTCTTTCCATTCAAACAGGTTATGACAGAATCCGCGTCTATAGTTTGATTTTTTTATCTGTTTTTAAAATACGTTCTAAAAATATTTTATCTCATTACCCTTAACTGGCGGTGCAAATCCTCTTCTCTTAAAAAAGTGATGGCCGGAAGTAGTGAAGCATTTTAAAACCCAATGTGATTCGTTGTTGAATTAAAACGGTAAAATTAAAGAAAATCGAGTTTTTAAACGTTTAATAGAAAAAATATGTTGAACGTATAATGAAGAAATCCTAATATGCCCAACAAAGAGATAGAGCGCGCCCGAATTTAGCTAGTATATAATAAACAAAGAATTTAAAACATAAATACAAAGTAAATCTTGCATGGAAAAAATTTAGCTTATGCAATCATTAATTATAATGTTATTTCCAACCATAAACCAATATGCACTTTTCTTTAGACTATTGAGTCAAAATTTCGCATTATCACCAAGCCATTGACGAACACAAAGATTACATATCCACGTAGCTCAACTAATAAAATACAAGTTCATCGAAATGTTCTACTCACATATCAATGCTTCACTCAAAGATCATAAATTTGTCAAAGACGAAGTCAAACAACATCCGAACATTTTCATATTCTCTCAAATCTTTCACATCTCTCTCGTCCAGCTGCCTATCCAGATCAGCTTCACTCTCCAAAATCGCGCCACTGTCTGCTTGCATTTACAGCGGGTAGCTTGCTTCGTGCACCACCTTCAAAGGTACACAGTAGAATTCGCACTCGCTCGTCTGTTCGTTTGTTCTCTGACTGGCCGGTTCGTTAGTTCCTTTATTTCCCCCCATATAAATGCGTATACTGAGAGAGGCGCGAGCGGCAGTTTCCATTGCGCCAGTCGACATGATCCGAAGCTGGCGACTCAATCGTATCTCATCCGCGAGTATGCACGAGCGATAACGCATCGAAGACAGTCGAAGACCCGAATGAGAAGCTTCTTAATTAATTGCCAGAGAAATATAATCCCGCGCACGTCGGCACGGTACACCTAATCAGAGAGAAACTCGGTCGGACGCTGACGAGTGGCGAGCTTCGTGTGGGAGAGCGGCTGCGCTTGTGTATGTGTTTGCGCCTATCGCGTAACAAGATGGAAATGTAATTTGCCGGGATAGAGTTAGTCCCATCGCGAGAGAGCGAGCTAGTGTTTCTAGCCTTGAACCTCTGAACCGACAATCTGGCCGCCCTTAGTCTGCGTAAGCGAATAAAAGGACTCGGAATTAAATAGTTAGGCCGGATGAGTATCGGGAGTAGGAGCTAAACTCTTTGAAGCGAGCGCCATGCTCGTATACACCGACTCGTTTGTTTATCGAATTTGTGGAGCAGAAGCGGCGCAAATACGCTGTCGGAAAGAGTCGCCCGCGCCGCCTATTTTCAGATCCGGGCTGGATAGTTCGAGGCCGGGATTTTGAAAGGTCTGATGTTGCCCGAACTGTTTTAAATTTTAGTAATTGCCGAAATTTGTGCTGCGATCGCGTTAGCTTGCTTTTAAAATAGTTTGCGCTAATCGCTTAATACTTATGCGATCGGCCTGCAGAATAATTGTTACCTATTAGTAGTACTTTGGAAAAAGTATAAGTAATAAATACCTATAACTGTAATCTTTTAATTAACGTTAAATGAGAGTGATCAACGTGAAACATTACGACTATCCCAAAGGAGTTTGGCCGATGCTGAAATTCAGATTTCCGGAGAAAAGTACGGAAAGGACATAACCCAGCCGTGCCTTTTGGATATTTTAGGTAAAATATATTCCAATAGGAAGCCCCGCACGCTCTCGAAAGGGAGTTGCAGGTGGTGCGGAAGAAAGGAGAGGGAGGGCAGAAAAGGTACTCGAGGTCTCTCCGGGATTCGCCGAGTCGTTTCCCGATGCTCGCCTCTTCGACTCTCCGGCCGTGACGGCGACGCTCATCCCTTTAGCAAGTACGCAGGTACAATGACCTTTTTCACGAGGGGCACCCAGAAATACGGCTTACATGCACTCTGCCGAGTTAAGAGCCGCGCACGAGTCAAGATCTGCGTACGTGCGTGCAATGATGCTGTTACTGACTTTACGGACCTTTCGCTGGAGAATGAATTTTAATTTTAAATTTTAATGCCTTCCTATGTGCGTGTTCTCGCGAGGGCCGAACTGCGGGATTATGAAGGCTCGTCGGTTGCAGTCGTGATACCAGCCGACTATTTTAGAAGGCCGAGAGTTGTGATGAGCTGGTCTTTTAATACAAGCTATTTTATAATGGCTATTGGTTGATTAAACTTTCATATATGGATCACTGCGGAATTTCAGCTCTACTCTTGTCTCGCTCATACTTATAAATTTAATTGAAAAAGCATTAATATTAAACTGTTAACATTTAATCATGGAAATTGAAAATTTATTTTACCATCCGTAATTTGCTTTAAATCTGAATGATTTCGGTTGAAAGTACATAAGAAATTCCGGAGCGTATCTTCCTTTGTTCTCTGCTAAAACGGGATGAGTTTCGTAATACAAAATGGAATACAGAATCTATGTAAATTATACCGAGAAATTTTAAGTCAACTCTTGAGAGCATGAATTGAACTATATATATATATATATATATACACAAGTATTATATGAACTTTTATTTAAATTCATGCACTTCGAATAGAACTAGAACATAGTTCAAATAGATTTAAAGTTATTTTGTTGTTTATCTAATAATTATTGGTTTAAAAGTCGGTTGAAAATTGAAATCTAAATAGTTTAAAAGCCAATTTTAAAACTACTGCAATATTTAATTAATTTAGTAATATATTTAGACATTTATTAAATATTACAAAAGTCTTAACTTTTAGTTTTACAGAGTGCAAAGCTTTTTACTAAGAGCAAATGTTGCAATGTCAACTTTATTGTAAAACCTATTCGAACATGTATGAACAAATTGCTTTCAAAATATATTGAGTCTACCGCAGTTTTCACATATATCTGTTTTCTTTTACCAGCAATTTACGAACACTGTCAAATGTCTCTTTTAAAATTTTATTCTCAGCTGCAATGAAGAATTATTAAAAGCACATGAACATTAATGAATTGGTTACATGATATGTTTGCTTTGTCGATACCATCTTATATTAAAAACTTTTCCATCGAGACTTTTTTTTTGAGTACACACTTTTCAAACAGTCTTCCGAGGCTTTTAAAATTCCTGACGATCTCCGATACCGAAAATAGTAAACCATGACACACGATCTATTTACCCCAGCCCCCAGCAATGGTGCTTGTTGATTAAAAAAAACTTTAAGAAAAGTTTTCTCCTGTCTAAAACAAGTATGTTTTTCTAAAAAATGCACGTTTTAGAAAGGAATGTGGAAATCTCGAAAAACCCAGAGCGAACAATCCCTTACTGTCCGAAAGGTAAAATTCAACCACCAAACGTTACAGTAGAATAAACTTAAAATCATTGCACACCTGACAGATAAAAATAACATCGAATACGTAGCAATCCATTGATGTTCTTTTTTTTTTATTTTATGCATACAATAAAGCGCTATTTCGATTTATTGTCGCTCCATCGACAAACAGAAGCAATGAAATAAAAAATAAACGTATGTACGTAAAATGGCGCAGTATCGAAAACACTATGTTCGTCGAACAAACAAACTGTTCTAATACAAAAGTACATTCGAGTTTAAAAAAGGCAATCAACAGCAAAGTCAAATAAACTGAAAAACGTGCAATTTTTTTACAAATTCAACAGTCATAACAAAAATAAAAACAAATAACAATAACAACTTTTTTGTATTATATATATATATATATATATAATAAACAAGAGTACCATTTAAAAAAAGCAGTCAGTTTACTTATTAAAATTTAACAGCAAACGAAAATTATAGCTGTAAATTCGGAACAGAATAATAAATGATCCTCTGTTAATGAATTTTTGTAAAAAAATCCGACTCCCAGCGACAATTTTCAACATGCAGAACAAGTTTGGATCTTTCGGAAAAAGGAGGGTCGCAGCTGTCACGCAGCGTTAGCGTCGTTTCGCCGCGGCGCAGATTGTTTCACATGCAGCTAGTCAGGGCAAAACACAGCCGAGCAGCCGGGGAAAATTAGGCTCGCGGGGTAAGAGGAGGGTCAGTCGAACGTCGGCGTGCACTTCAATGGGGTTAACGACGGAATCCGTTGTGCTATGTGTCGATTAGTATAGCGCGGAAGCACAATGCCAATTGAAGCCGCGACACCGCAGCCCAACTGCTCTACTAAATTTTCGATTACAGTCGCAAATCCAAGGATTGCACCGTGGAAAAAGTTGCTTTTTCCAAATGGTAGCTCTTTAATATTACGTTATTTTGACTAAATTTTCGAATAAGAAAAGTTCAAACTCATAGTCCGCTGCTTGTCCACGCCACTCTTAAAATTTTTACAATATACTTTTTAGAATGTACGTCGTTAAAAGTATAAAAATAAGTTTGTAAAACTTTATGGTAATACTTCAATTTAAAAAATTCCGAGTACGAAAGTAGAAAAAACGTTTATATTATGGAAACATCCAAGCCTAAGTAGTTGATTTGACAATGAATCTAAACATTGAAAATTCCAGTCCTGCAAGGTTGCAGGAATGCCCTTAACTGACAAAAGTGTAATGCAAACAACAATGAAGTAAGTTGAACAGAAGCAATTTGAGCATAGCTTTCGGAAGCCGCGAAATTCAAGCTTTAGCGCGTGACTTTAGAAACAATTTAGCCTCGTCGGCGGTAAGCAACGGTTTGACATCGCGCGAGGGGGGAGCATATTATACCGGCTGGGCTTTATCGTTTTCCGCCCAACTCCATTTTTTCACGTCTCGCAGATCGCCGGAAACTGATACCGGGAGGAGGAGAGACGCAGTCTGAGGATTATCCCCCCTTATAAATTTCAGCCCGGAGAATCTCCGCCTCTTCCGAGTTGCTCCAGACTCTATTCACCTGCTTCCTTGCTGCCGCTTCTTTTTATATCTACCGATATCTACCATTTTTCCGCCTCTCTCGTACCTGCACTCATCATTTCTTCTCTCTTTGTGTCTCCCTTTGCTTAATCGCCTTATATCCATTTGCTGTTTTTCACCACTTTTACCCCCAGACTCCTTTTTCTGCAATATTCGCGTAATCGCTTCTTCTTTTCGCCGGGACTCGATGTGCCTGTACGAGCATTAGTCTGCATTGCTTGAAAAAAGCCAATACCGTTTAGACAGCTTCGCCCTCCGAAGGATCGGTCATTCTTGATGCATACGCGCTCGATCTTCGCTCGACGCGATTCTATTATTTTTTTTTTTTTGTTTATTTTGGATCTCCTTATTCAAGTTTAATTCCGGTTTATCTTCCAATCGATTCCAAGACTCGTACTCACTCTTAAAACTCGTTTCTTCTCGATTAACTCTTACCAAGAAAAGCGTATAAAGTAGATAGGTTCCATACTGTAGGAGGCTGGAGGAAGTCTAGGCGTTTCGTGTCAGGGTTGTCCACCAAGACTCGTCAGTGGGGCTGACGATAGATAACCCTTGCCCCAGACGCCATGATTCTCCCTCTGAGTCTGAATTCATATATCCACTTGCCTCGACTGGTCTGCTAGCGAGCCCGACAAACCCCGCGCTACGCCACCTAGCGACCAGTCGGCCGGGCATCCAAAGGCGCCCAGGTTCTTCCCACGCCCCAAGGCCTTCCTCCAACTCTCCCACCATAAAATGCCTACAATACGTAAATTTATCTTTATGAAAAGATTAAATAGATTTTAGCGGAAAGTTTCTAGGATATTCTAAGCGGTTTAATTGACTCGTATATATATCTATTAATAACACTTATTATTATTAATTCGATTAGTGTTTAACAAATACAGCAGCACTAAACTCCGAAGGTAAATAAACGCTTGTTATTAAAAATTGAAGAGCACGCCTGAATTCGAAAGAAATTGACGAAAAGCATACCGTATTCTCTTAACCAGAATTTTCTTATTAATTTTGTTTGATGCAATTGACGTCTAAAAGAAGCGAGAGACAAAGCGAGAGAAGCCCCAGAAAAAAATGAAAGCACAGGCAGTCGATAGGAAATAAAGAGGTAAACAGGCATCGGCTCGGCAGGCTTGCATGTGATCAGCTTAGTAAGCCATTGCACGCCGCTCACGAGACAGCTCCGGGCGAATAAAAGAGAAACATTCTAAGTATAATAGGCTCTGTCGGGCTGATAAAGACCGACGGAGCAGACAGTCGCTCGGTCGATGACATGACGTTGCGCTATGATTAGCCGTCGAGGAGCTGGCGAGTCTCGTCATTAGCGCCTCTTGGCTACAAGCACAATAAGCTTTTCTATTATTCGCGACACGTCCGTCCTCGAGGCTTCATTTTCTTCTCCCCCGGCGTGATGTCTGTCGCCTGCGACGAGAACGAGATAGGACACGGTGCAGAGTCGGAAAAATTTCGACCCTCTCTCTGTTGAAGAAAGCAAAGCTCCAAGTGTATACGCAAGCGAGAAAGGGCTCGAGTGCAGGCCTCCGAGAAGTGCGAGTCGAGACAATGGACGAGCGGGAAAACGCTTTTTCGCTGAATGCCGACGCTATTAAAGTTTTCATTTCGCGCGATGCTCTCGGAGAAAGCTACCAGGCTTGTTTTCTCTCAGTCTTGTGTTTTTTTTTTCGCGCGAGGAGGGCTCCTTTCGCATACTTTCACTCGAAGCTGCCTTGACGAATTTTTCTCCTGCGGTCGTCTGTCAGAACCTTCTCGTTTTAAATCAAAAAGCTCGGATTTAGATCGCTTCTTTCTAGTAATTTATTTGCTAATTACTTTTAAAAGCAGAATTTCAAAATTTCAACATTAATTTGATAGCATACTTTAAACTATTCGAAGCTACATTCTGCTTTCAAATTATTTAGACATGCGACTGTATTCGAAAACTCACGAACTGAACATATTTGATTTTACTGATTGCATTAAGTTGCAATAAGCTTTGAATAATCAATCATTGCTTTTAACTAGGAATAAAGCGAGTAAATTCAATTATCTCACAATATATTCTTTTAAGATTGATTTTTAATTAAAATAAATTTTATACGAAAATCTTATTTGCTTTCAATTATAATTTTAGTGTCACAAATACGTCTAACTGTTTATTTATAAATATTAATAAATAAACTTGAATTTAAATGAAATTCCAACAACTCCATTTATTCGCGTATCAGAGAATGCATGAACCATGCAGATTATTTCATACCCTGAAGAAAGTTAATGCAGTGTTACTAACTCTGTCATAATTAAGTAACAATTAGACGTTAATTGATAAAAAAAAAATATCGCACTATATTCACCTTTTGCTTCCGTTGTTCGAAAAGACGGTTATAATTGTATTTTAAGGTGTCAGGAACAAGAATAAATGATTTTTGAAAAATGTATGTATGTATGGATGTATGTGTGTGTGTGTGTGTGTGTGTGTGTGTGTGTGTGTGTGTGTGTGTGTGCGTGTGTGTGTGTGTGTGTGTGTGTGCGTGTGTGCGTGTGTGCGTGTGTGTGTGTGTGTGTGTGTGTGTGTGCGCGTGTGTGTGAGTGTAAACGCCGTATCTCAGCTTGTACTGAACGGATTTTCATCGTTTACGGCTCATTTTTTTTGCTTTTATTTTTCCATGGTGGCAAAAAAAAATATTTTTTTATCTTTTTTTTTATCGTAAATTTTCGATTTCTGAAAAACTTAATTTTCATTTTTTTTAATGATAGAATTGAGATATTTGAATCGAATAAAGGCCAATTTTAAGAACATAAAAATATCTATAATTTCAGAGAAAAAAAGTTACACTAGCTCTTATAGTTCTTTTGTTTTCATTAAAAACGTGTTTTTTATAAAAAAAGCTTATAATTCTTAAATTAAATTATCAACTGCTCTGAATAAACTTTTGGTAATTAAGGATATGTAGAGCTATAATCTGTAAAAATTTTAAGCCATTTTATCAATTAATTTTTGAATAAAAAGCTGAAAACTGAAAAAAATGAGTTTTCTATGTCCAATCATTACGGAAGTAAAAAGACCTTAAATTACTTGAAATTTTGGGAAAAGGTAGATATTTTACATGTTCAGAGCTGTATAATTTTTCTGCTTATGAAACATATTAATTCAAAAGATATTCAAGTTTTACTTATTTAGTTGCAATTTTTTGAATAGCTGTATCTTAGTGAATAATCTATCTTTTTCAATGATCGACCTCTTATTTTTTTCGTCTTTAACTAAACTTTCAAAATTAAAAAGAATTTTTGAAGTTC
>JAWWEO010018399.1:0-22104 GCA_035582975.1 Ormyrus labotus
AATGAGCATATAAAAATAAAATAATAATAAAAACGAGATAATAATGAAACAATAAATTAGTTAGGAGGAAGCTAACTACCAATGACTTGGCAGCGTTTTTTTTTCTTTAATTATGCTTTCTACGGCTTTTGTTTGGAACACAGGAAACATAAGAAACGCATTGCGTCTATACCTATATCTATCTAGGAACAAGAATTTATTTGTTCTGTGTACCTTTTTCACGGCGAAGGCCCTTAGTAATAAACATAATAAAAACATTACAAACAAAATTAGTATTTAAAAATTATAAGCCTTTAATATTTATTGCATTTCGTGCTGGGCTTTAAGCTTTTTTCACAAAAACAATGGAAAATTTAGGAATCGAAAGATAATGAGGAATGGAACAAGACCTGTATCCCTGTATCTACTAACTTCAATGAATTACATATTTTATTACATTTATTACCTTCTATCAATTTACAAATTATAAATTTACAATTTGTAAATAAATAAAGCCATTTTTTAATAATTTAATCAATCAAATATAAAACCATTCCATATAATTTTAATTTACAATTTATTTATTAACAATTGATTAGTTATAATTTATATGATACTTTTTCAAGAATTTGCAAAAAAATATTATAAAAATATCTGAATACTAAAACATGTCTAATTATTTTCTAAAATATTCCTATAACCGACCGAGCGTTAGCGAGGAAGGTAAAACAGCTAGTATTATATTAAAATAATGTAGTTTCTATCTTTTCCACGCCACCCAAAAGGTACATAAATAGGCGCGTTTTTTTGAAGAGGTATCCCCTCTTTCACTAACTTTGATTTTCAATCAGCGATCTTCAACACAAGGCTACTAGTTCTCGGCGACTTTCAACACAGGTCTGCCATCAAAGACCTTTCACATAAGTCTGCTATCAGCAACCTTCAACACAGGTTTGCCATCAGAGCTCTTTCACACAGGTCTACTGTCAGTGACCTTCAACACAGATCTGCCATCAGAAAACTTTCACATAGGTCTGATGGTTATCAGCGATCTTCAACACAGATTTGTCGTCAGAGACCTTCCACATAGGTCTGCTATCACCAACCTTCAACACAGGTCTACCATCAGAGAGCTTTCACAAAGGTATGCTAGCTATCAGCGACTTTCAGCACAGGTCTTTCTACAGCGACCTTTCACATAGGTCTACTATCAGTGACCTTCAAAGTAGATTACAAGAACCTTTCGATTATTAAAATTAATGTTTGCAGTTCACTTTAATATACACTGGATTTATACAAATTTACAAAGTTTTTTTAGCAGAAGATTAGGCCTTCTTTCACTAACTTTTGAATTTACAAAAGTAATTCTAAGGTTAGCGATGGAGTGGATACCTCTTCAAAAAACGCACCTATTTATCTACTTCATAGGTGGTGTGGAAAAGATAAAAAAATTATAGGTAAGAGGGGGTAAAGATTTAACGTTGTACAGATCTTACGTGACGTTTAGGATTGCTAGGAAATGAGAAGGAGGGGGGTATGAGGGGGGAATGAGGGGGTGTCATGAGGGAACCAGAGGAGGGACAGGAGGGGGGACGGGGGGCTGAACCACAAGCATAATGCTCACAACTATATAACATAGTAAAATATATTTTTTTTTTATTTATTAACCAGAAAGAAATTTACAGAAATTATCTGCAAAGATCCTGCAGAGATAAAATAGTTATCTGTGAGCAGGCCCGGCATTACAAAATTAAAATATAAAATATGGCATTTTGAAAACTTAAAATTGAAACTTAAAACTATTTTACAAAAATTTTCGCTTCAATACCAACCTTAGTTTTACATCATATATCTTTTAACATAAATTAAACGTTAAACATAATCCAATTCTTTAGACGTTTTTTATGTGAGATTTTGTCTAAATTCAATACTTTTAATTCATTTGGCAAATTGTTAAAAGTTAAAGTAGCTATCTTAATACAATTTTATCACTTATTCTTTTACTATTTTTTGGTACTATGAGATTTTTTTCCTAGTAACACTAGTTGAATTAATGTATTGCATTCTTAAATCAGAAAAATGGTATTTTAAGGATTCGAATGTATATAATTGTTCTACATTCAGGGGATTATCGTGTATGACAAAATTATTTTTATTGATGATTTTTAATATTTTCCTCTGTAGATTTTGTACTAAGGCTCGACTATTTTGATACGTTCCTCCCCAAGCCAACATTCCATAACTTATCAGACTATGGAAAAAAGCATAATAAATAATTCGCAAAGTATCTGTTGACATTGAATTAGTAATTTTATAGAAAATATATACTAAATAATTAGTTTTAGTTACTATATACTTGATGTGTTTGTCCCATCTCAAGTTATAGTCAAAAACTAACCCCAAATATTTGTAATAATCAACTCTTGTTATATTTTTATCATTAATTTTTATATCTAGTTGATCTGGGACACTATTTCTATAATTGCCAAAAGTCATATAAACATTATTTCCAATATTTAAGGATAATCTATTTAAAGCTAACCATTTATTAATAATGTTTCAATATTTATTAATTTTTATTTGAGCATTGCTCCAAGTATCACCAGTAGCAATTATTGCAGTGTCATCTGCGTATGACAGTATTTTATCAACGGGGATTTCTTTCAACATCATTAATATACAAAATAAAAAGTAGACGTCCTAGGATCGTACCTTGTGGAACACCTGTATTTATTAACATATAATCACTTTAATTACCATCTACTATAACTACTTGATATATGTCATTAAGGTAACTTCAGAGCAAATACAGGGCCTGTTCTCTAATTCCAATACAATGTACTTTGTCTAGTAAAATTTTATGGTCTACTATGTCGAATGCCTTTGCTAAGTCTAGAAAAGCTATTAGTATTGGCTTACTCTTATCCAAGTTATTGTACAAAGCATTTGTTATATAATTCAAAGCATTCTTAGTACCTATATTCTTCCTAAATCCAAATTGGTGTTCGGATATTAGATCATTACTATTTACAAAATCATATATTCTATTATATATAATTCTTTGAAAGATTTTTGCAATATTAGATATTAGCGAGATAGGTCTATAATTTGATATGTTATGATTTTCTCCTGATTTATGTAACGGTACGACATCCGCCTTTTTCAATGCATCAGGTCAGATGGCTTTTTTAATACATAAATTAAAAATATACGCTAGAGATTCATCAATATGGTGACATAATATTTTTAAGATTTTCGCATTAATTTTGTTAACACCTCCGTTTTTTAATTTTAAATTATTGATTAAACTTGTTACCTCAATTGTACTTGTAGGCTTTAAGAAAATGGAATTTACATTCATTCCGACATTTTAATCTCAGCATTTGCAAGTTTATCAATCTTTTCACTCAACATTCGACCTATTTCACAAAAATACTCATTCATGTTTTTAGCTATTTATTTATTTATTTATTTATTCAAAACCAGAGGATTTGTACAATAGATACATAGTATGATTATACATAAATACATTACATTACAAAATAAAAGTAAGTAATCTAGCAGAGGAGAGATCTCCTGTTCGCTAGTCTGGCACTCTTAATAACTAAAACTTAAAACTAATATATATATAATGTTCCTTGGTTCTGCCACTTTGAGAAACACAAGTAGTTGAAGGCTACAAGGTCAAGTCGACAGAACAATATTGCACAAAAAGTTCTTCATTCACTATTATCTTACTACTATGAGTCTTATTAAATTACTAGGATCTTGAAATCTTGAAATCTTCATCTGTCACCAATATCTTACTAACATGGCTCTAGCTGTTGTGAATTGTTCTGTGGATGCGTTTCTGTCTCTTGCAAATATGATTCTTTCAATGTTATTAAGCCTGGCAGGACAAGTTAGACCTACTGCACATGTAACCCTGTAATGAGGGAACATTCTATCATGTTGCTTGTTAGAGTCGCATTTACATGATGAAGTAAATACTATGTCGTCAACCACAATAATGTCAAGGTGTTTAGCTTGATGTTTAAGTGGGTACATGGAATTTGTGAAACTCTGTTTCAGTCTTATCCGTGATTTTATTAACAATTCTTATATAGCTAATAGTTTCATTAGCTTTAGTTTTCTTTCCGACTTTTGTATTAACAATTTCCCATAGTTTTTTAAGGTTATTAGTATTAGATTGGATTAGACTTTTATCATATTTGATTTTAGCATCTTTAATTACCTTATCTAATATTTTAGAGTAGTTTTTATACTGTAATCGAAATCGATCATTTCTAACATCCTTTTGCCATAAATTCTTTAGTTTCGCATGATTTTATTATAGCATCTGTAATTCAATTTTTCCTACTTTTTTGTTTGTTTTTACTCTTTTTCATTTTAGCAGACTCTGTGCATTGCTTAATTCCAAACAACAATGTATCCGTCGCTAAATTAGGATCTTGCAGTGTAAAACATTCATTTCAATGTTTGGTATTAGCAATGTGTAACAATTTTTTATAATTAACAAAATTTATTGGTTCATTGTTTACCGGTTTCATAGTATTAATAGCAATAAAAATAGGATAATGATCAGTTAAAAAATGTTTGAGTTTATATGTTACTGTACTTAGGCTATTTGTTTTTATGAATATATTATCGATGCAGGATCCTTTACATATATCCGTTTGCAGCTTTATAATGCCTACAAAACTAGACCTATAACCTGTCTCACATAGGTTACATAGGAACTCTTGGCTAAGATTATTACATTCTAATAGATCTCTGTTAAAATCGCTTATTACTAACAAGGAGAACACATGAAATTCGGGTCATGAATTCACCTAAAATTTATAGAGACGTATCAATGGCACATATAGAGATAATATGTGCAGCCACAGGACCTAACGCTGTCTTGATCCTGAGATATGTCCTCTTCGCTTTGGTTCTCGACTGAATCTCAATAATCTTGAATTTGACCTCTCATTTCAATCAAATACCATTTCTGAACCTCTAAAGTGCCTCTAGTACTTACATAATATTAAAATGTAGTATAATTAACACCATTATGCCTTCAAATGAAAAAGTTTCAATTCTACAGACAAATATTTACAAGTTTTGTATGAAAATTAGCGTTATTTCTAAAAATAACATTAATTTACATAACTTTTCATAAAATATTTATTTTATTTTTATTGAGTCCTGGAAATAACAGACATCAATACCTGGAAAGTTTGTCAAGTGTTTGAAGTAACCGTTAAACATATTTAATCAAATACGTACATGAATAGTCTTAAAACGTACTTGAGAAAAAATGCTATTCGTTGTTTGTTGCTAAGGTGATTATTATTTCATAAAAAGTGGGTTTTCTCTTCGTTAGGAATAACTTAAAGATTGAGGATTGATTTTCATAATCAATGACTTGAAAAATAATTATAACTAACAAGATCGTCGAAAAGTTGAACTTTTTCGCATTTTTCAATTAAATCTACCTTTTTTGTTAAAAATTCAATAAAAAAAAATGTTCACTCTTGTCTACATAGATTAGAGGGTTCTTGGGATTCCTGCGTCGATTTATGATGACAGTAAAGTCATGTACTGAACAGTTCACAGTACTGAACTTCCTTAAAGTGGGAAAATCCTAGAAAAAATGTGGAAAATAAGATTTCTTTAACTTTTCACTACAGCACGTATATTTTTTAGCGAAACCAACAAAAAACGGATTTTTCACTTTTCTCTATATGGATTAAGGGGTTTTTGCGGTCGATAAGTCGATATTTGAGGTAACTGAACCTTTGACGTCTGCCGATCGAGAAAATCAAGAAAAATGTATTAAAACATGATGTTTTTTGCATTTTTAGCTGTTCTCCCCAATGAATAGCATATTTTATGTTACACCAATCGATAGAACGGGAAAAAATACATGAAAATAGTATATTTAAAAGCTAGTCAAAAATTTTCTTGCTAGTCTAAAAAAGGGTTAAAAATTAAAAAAATTCTTTTTGAGTACAATTTTCTCTCAAAAAATCTAAAAAGAATCATAGTTATTTACTACAAAAAGAGACACCTGTATGAATTTTTTCAGATTTTTACGTTACGAATTGTTGCAGAAAAAATACGTATTAGCTTGTTACAGGCGTATCAGTCTATATAAATGGCTGAAAATTTTTCTGGAGGAGTATTTAATAGTGTTCTTTCGAATGATCAATTGCAAATAAAAATCCGCGCTGGGGTATTTTTGACCCCTTACCCGGCTAGACCCTTTATTTATACCCCTCATTATTCCTACCCTTGTGGGTTTCTTTCTGTAATTACAATTATAATTTTGTAGTAATTTATATAAGTTATTAAATTCACAATTAAATTATCTAATTATCTATTTTATTTTCTTATTCTTATATCTTATTTTACCGTTTTTTTGCAAGTTCAGAATGAAAAAAAAGTATGGGATCGTTTTGACCATGTTGAGAATCGGAATCACGGGTATCTTAAAATAATAAACATCTGTACCCATTTTCGAGAAGAGCGTACGAAATCGTGTTTTTGGATGAGCGATTTTTTTAGCTACGATTTTTTTAAGATTGTGTTGAAATATCACCATACCGGTGATACCGGTACGTCCTCTTAATTAGCTAATAAAAAGTGTTAGGCGGGAAAGGCCAGCAAGTTTATTTCTACACGATACTTTTTTAATATTAAGAATAATGAAAAGTAATAGTGCCTTTTATTGCAGGTTAAAATTTTAAAATTAATATAAATTAGTTTGATTTTATAAAAATATATTGTATAACTGTATGACTAACCAGTTAAAATATCGGGTTTAATCACAACTTCTACTGGTGAATATTCTCCTTGTTCATTGAGTTCTTGTATTTCGACCCAAAGTTCAATCTTTCTTGTTAACTCGGACCAACGATCAGCAAGTGATCGTGCTTTAGCCAATTGCTTCTGTTCCACTTCCCAACCAGGCTTACTTCTAGAAAAACCAGCGCTCCTGTGGCCCCAAACTTCTATACTTAATGCACCTTCTAAAACAAGATCGTTAATTGTATAATTAATTGTTTTGAATAAATCAGCAAGTTATAAATTACGTAATGAATGCGTCAAGCAGACTTTTCTCACATACGCTTTGCCTATAGTATTTTTTCAACGTGTGCAAATAGATATATCTCGTGTTTTACGCGTCCTGAAAATGTTTCAGGTACGCTCAAAGTATTTTCGCACACATAAAGCAAGTTTAAGAAATCGAGTTTTGCGCATATATAGTATATTTCGATATTGATGTTAAAGAAGTGATTTTCGTAGTAATGTCAGAATGTACTATTTCGACACTTCGTGCGCAAAAGTAGTCTTTTCGTTTGTCGCTCAGCAAAACAATATTCGTGATATATCTCATGGGACGACATCTCACTCGGACGACAATTACTTTTTTCACCCTAATGTTGACAACTACTATTTTAAAACTGAGTGCGCAAAACTCGAATTTTTCTCCCTGTTGTCAGTGCACGAAACATCTGATACTCGCATTTCAAGTGTGCGAATCAGTTTGCTTCGTGCATTAACTAAAAGAATCTAAGATCTTCAGATTACGAATTCGGCTCAAACTTTAGGAAGTTTCTGGATATCGAATTATGGAATTAAATAGAATTGTAAATCAAAGCACGTTAAAAATAGATAAGTAATAGAAGTCATTAGTGTACTTTTATAAAAATTAAAAATATAGTATCTTTCAACGTAAATAATTCAGCTTGAAATCATCGTGGATAAAATACCAAAAACAGTAAATAAAACTAGACAAATCAAGCTTTAATTATTTCTTTTGTGACTTACAGGATTACTGGAAGCTTTTACTTCTATATTCCACGAAAACCTTGCGAAAATATAACGCAACAGATTACAGTAATCTTCCAATAAATGTTCATCTATACTTTAAAAGAAGCATTTATGAAAGATTGCAGAAAAATTACGTACAATATTTATGAAAGTTTGAATAAAAACCTAATACGAAGATTCCTATGCAGTCTATCTTTAATCTTAAGTTGCGTTATTCACTCGAAGTTTCTTACAAGATTATTTTAATCAATCAGGCGCACTTTCGTTACAAATTTCATGAATCTTTCAATTAAGATTAGCATTAGATTATTGCAAATCCTTAAAGATATAAAAAAGTATATTTGTTGATACATTGTCATGAACATTACTGCAGCATTAAGGAAAGGTTTTACTTTTATATTCAACGGAAAGCTTGTGAAAAGATAACGCAACAGATTTTGCAGGGAGTTTACGTCATTTCACCTAAAGACACTTCTCTAAAAGACAGTTAATTTAAAGATACTTTATCTAAAAGACATTTTTCCAACATTAAAATGCAACATATATATTCAAGAATAACTTAATTACCCCAAATCACCCTCCGGTGCTATAGAACTCTGGGACTGTCAATTGGAGAAGTATTGCATTGGAGAAATGTTTTTAGGTGAAATGTCCTTACCCACATTGCATGAAAGTTTTCCTGTAACACTTTTAAAAAATATTAGAGTGTAGGGTTCCCGTAAGCTCCCTGTAAGTTAAATGAAACTTTCAATAAGCTTACATTGGAATGTTTAAAGAAAGCTTTCCGTAAGTTTAAGGAAACAGAACAAGCAAGATTCAAATAGTTCGAATGAGGAATATTACATGAAATCTTTCAGAAAGGTTCATGTAAGTTTCCGTGAAATATTGCAAGATGGATACAGAAATATTTCATGGAATATTCCGAGAAAGGCTACGGTAAGCTAGTTAAAATATTCAAGTGTAACATTCATTTGAAAGCTTACAGGAAGCTTGCAGAATATATTTCAGCAAGCTTCCATGGAACATTGCACTAATACTTGCAAGAAATTTTCATGGAAGTTTAAGGGAAGTATTACTGTAAGATTTCGGAAATATATTACAGAAAGCTAAACTGAAGTTTCGGAAAACCTGCCTGTAAAATTTCATTGAAATGTTGCTAGAAAGCTTACCGTAAGGTTTACATAAAAGAAGAAAAAGATTCCAGAAGTGCGAAAGTAGAATATTACATGAAAAATTTCAAAAAGGTTTATGTGAGCCCCGTTGAAAATATCCGGCCAGATATCAAGATGGATAATCCGCCCGGATTTCAGCCAGATTTTAGCCGGATTTTACGCTGATATCACTCTGATCGAAACGGATATCAGCCTGATTTCTCGCGGATATCCGGGCATGAAATCAGCCTAATATCAGGGTAATATCAGCACGGATTTTTAGCGGAATATCAGGGCGAATTTTCAGATTCTATTTCGATGACAAAGATGCAATTTTATTTCTAACCCTTCAAAACATGATGTGAACCTTAAATTAGTGCTCTTGAAACTTACTAAAAAAATGTTCAATCATCAAAATTAATAATCACTTATTTTAGAGCTTTTTTCGAACGAACAATTTAACAGATTTTTTTTAAATATTTTGAATTACCCATAAAGATTTATAAAAATATACTCCATCAATATTTTACGAATATATAGCCAACAAATTTGACAGATAGGTGTAATTATCACTATACTGGAACGGTTAAATAACTCGCCGGGAAAGCATTTTCGCTGAAAACTCTAAATGGGGAAAATTTAGGATTTTGAAAAAGCTATCTGGCAGAATTGCCATTTTTTTGGGACCTACTACAATTTTGGGCCTTGTGAGTCCGAAATTAAATTTTTTAAATAGGAACCCGTATTTTTTCCTCCAAATTTGTTTTCAGCAGCAAATTTTACGTTCAGATAGGTATTTTTTATGGCATCCACGATCAGTTTTGGGTCTTTTGGGTTCAATGTATGTTTCTTCCTATAAAAATGTGTTATTTTACGTGGATAGTGGTTTTACAGCATATTCTAATATTTTATTCAAAATCATTAAAATTAAGGCCCTAAAACTTGTTTTGGGCCTTATGGGACTAATATCGATTTTTTCTTCGGTAATAAGTGGTTTACGGTGTATTCCCACTTCATAATTAGAAATATCAAAGTTTGAGCCCCAAAACTTGGTTTTGGCCGTATCAGCCTAATATCTTATATGTTAAGTGTTAAGTAGCTATAGAAAGCAACAAAAGGTCCCAAAATCACTTATCACTCAAAATGATAAACTTGTGTGAGAGAAAAGAGATATTGGGTCCGTATGGCCGAAACGGGTTTTGGGGCTTCAATCTCAATGTTTCTGATTAGAATCTAAGAATATGATGTATAATCACTATCTACTTAAAATAACACATTTTTAGAGTGACTGACTACAACTGACCGAGAATGCCATTAAAAATACCTATCTGAATGTAAAAAATGCTGAAAACGAATTTTCAAGAAAAAATAGAGGTTCCCATTTAAAAAAGTTTTACTTGGGACTCACAACACATGAACGTAATTACTTTAATAAATAATAATTTTTCTGTTGTAATTTTTTGAGCGTCGAAAAAAAATGAGCACTTTGAGTTTTTTTATCACCTTTAACAACCAAAGAATGCAGCTAAAATGTGTCAAAAGTGTACCACCATTTTAAAATTTTTTTTCACACAAAATTAAAGGTTTTATGGATATGCCCATATATTTTTTTAATAACTCTTAATACTAAGGATTTTGCTTTCTCAACGAGAAAGCTTTGTAACGGGTAAAAAATTTTAAAGTTGAATTTGGTTGATTTTCGATATTTCCAAGGTTTTTGAGTCAGAAAAATTGCGTTAGAAATGTTTAAGATCGAAATTTTTTTTAAATTTGATGATTTTAAGGTTCATATTTCAAAAATAAAGTCATTTTTCGTGATCTGTCTGGATGTATGTGCGTATCCCTAATTTGTCCCCATGATAACTTTCGAACGGAAAGATATAATGAGCTGGAATTTTCCATGGCTTTTGAGCATGCTTGAACTTAGAACTGATTAAATTTTGGAGCACTTCTGAAAATTTTAAGTATAATTTTAAAGGGGATGTCGGTCTAAAAATTGACGGTCACAGTATAATGTGTTTTTTCGTGATTAAAACAATTTTAAGGCATTTTCGACCACGAAATGCTAGGCTAGCGAGGTAGCTGCCATCATAAGAAAAGAAAAGGTAACATCATAACTTATGAAAAGCCAAAATTGCAGCTAAAAGTTGTGAAATACGACGCCAGGCGGGTGACGAAATTTGACGAAAGATAAACATAAGCCAGGTGGGCCGTGTTGTAAAGTTACACGTATTGTGACGAACCTGTTCGAGACCCTCTATGATGTATATATATATCTTACTATATTATATAGTTGTAAGCGTTATGCTTGTCGTTCAGCCCCCCTGCCCCCCTCAAAATAAGGAAAAAAGTCGCTTCTTTCTACGATACTTTTATAATTATTTTAAGCAGTGATACTACAATTAAGCGTCTTCGGGCTAAAGTGTGAGGTTAACGCTTCAGTCAGAGTGTTCGCCTGCTTAATATCTAATAATAATGACTGAAAATACTGTAAACTAGTTGAATCCTGTAAGCAATTATCGCATATGATCTGCGTTTTCACATAACCTCCGAAAATCTGTTTAATTGGATTTTCCGCTTCCTATTGCTGTCTCAACCCTAATCCTATATCACGAGCTAAGAGATCTTCTTCAATTCCTTGCAGAAGGAACTGTATTAATTCGGACGCATCTTCTGGTTTCCCGGCTGTCATTGTTCTACTGATTCTTCGGAGTTTATTGTAAATATTCCACGGTCTAACAACATTTCAATGTAAACTGTAAAGTTTTAGCTATTGCACAATTAAGACATTCCCTACCCTTTTCCATTAAATCGCAATCCAATGCGTGGTGAGGGTCGTTCACTAGTCAATGAACCAAGGCGGGAATTTCTTCTGCTGGGTTACTAGTTTAGATACACTTATAGAGTCTATCCGGGGTGTATCGACAATTGTAATTGTACTCAAGAATGAAATTACTTTTGTAATCGAATTGTATTGTACACTGGTTTAAATAAATAAAAAATAAAAAAAAACATTTTTTTTTCTTCTCTTATTCTAATGTAATTTATTCTATCATACCTTTTCTTTACAATTTTTTTTGTTCCTATACTTGTAACAAATTTTTTTAATTCTCCAAAATCTTGTAATGAAAGTATCTTTTTAATATCAGTTAGTTTAACATAACTTTTTTTTATTTACTACACATATTATTCTGTATAAGTTCTCTTTGTTTTTTCATTTTGTAATCATGTTTTTTCTTACGCAAGATTTTTTTCTTTATTCTTTGTATAATACGTGTTGTTAATTCGTTTTTTACTATCTTTGTTCTGTTCATTTTTGGGTTTAAATTTTGTGCATTTATTTTTTTTTCTGGTATTTCTCCACAGTACAAAGTTTCTTCAATGTGCATTGCTAAAGAGCCATCAAAGTCTATATGCTTCTCAATTTTTTTTATGTCCTTCCTATTGGTAATATCCGTTGGAAAAAATTCTGGAAAATCTATGTTTTTAATTTTTTTTATTATTTTTTATACTTAAACTTTCTGAACATTTAATTTCTGAATTATGTGTTAAATATATTGTATCAATTAGTTTTTGCTTTTTTAATTTCTGCTCTTTTAATTTGTTATACACATTTATACTTTTATGCAATTTTACAATCTCTTTAGTTTCTTCTCAAAAATGTAGACAGAAAATTTCGTTTCTATTATTGCATATTACACTTTCATATACGTGTTTGATTTAACAGCTGTAACTGGAAACATTTCTAACTTATTTCTTTGATACATTTTCGATAAATGAATTCAGGACTACCTGAATATGAAATGAATTAACATTTTTTTAAAATTAATATCAAATTATCTTGGAAAAAAATAAATATATACATGAAATTCAAAGGGTGATTTAAAGGACTAAGCAGATAATATACAATGTTATGGATCAAATCAGTTAAAAGTATTATTTGTACTAAAAATATAACGAATACGACAAAATGAGATTAAAACTTTTATGATTAAAATTGAAACAATGAATATAACTTTAAAAAACATTTACTTACTTTTAAAAAAATTCTATTTAAAAAAAATGAATCATCATTTAAAAGACGTTAATCAACCGACCGTGCGTTAGCGAGGGAGGAATTCCTGCTAGTATAAAGTAATTAATGTTAAAATTTTTTGCTTAATCTTACAATATTCTTTCACAAAAGCTTTCTTAAAAAATTAATAATTGTTAAACAAAGCTTACAGTAACTTTCCATAGAAATTGCAAGAAATGTTCCTGAAAGGTTTCCGTAAATACTACTGGAACCTTTTTGTCAGTAAATAATGCAGACATTTTAACCTGCTAGTAATCTTCGATGTAAGCTTGCGGTAACATTACGAATCTTTCGTGAAAAGCATGTCGCCATCAGAATCGATCAATATCGATCTCGCATAAATGCTTACATCGTAAAAAAGCAGGGATTTTATGAAATTTTATTTATATTAAATTTAATTTTTGAAAGAACTGGAAACAAAAAAAATTCAGTTATAAATTAATAATACTATTAAACTTTTAAAAAGTGGAAAAGGATTAGGAACGAGGGACATCCTCGCTGGTAGCACTGCCTTGCTAACTCGTAGCATGCTAACTGCCATGCTAGCTAGCGAGGACTACCCCCCCCCTCCCCCCCAGAATCAAGACAGATTTTCTTACGTTATAGGTGTCAAGTGGGTAGGCATATTCTTGGGTGGGCACGACCTGGGTCCTAGATGAGACTCTGCAAAATCCAGAGTATTGTAAAGAGTCTCAGGGACAGGTAGATTGAGTCGGGCTAATCTGTACTATCACAAGGGTAAAAAAACACTTAATGAAATAGATGTAAAAGATTTGTTTTATCAATTTATATTATTACAAGTATAATATTGTAATTACATTGAACCATTCTACAGTCTGTCTCATAATCGGTTTCAAAGCTCTTGTCAGTGGATAGAGGAAATAATTCTAAGACATACGTATCTTCGAATTTTTCGATCCGATGTCTAGATCCAGAGATATCGGTGATTGAAAATTGGGCTATTCAACGAATGAGCGCGCGGATGGCTGAAGAAGCGGCGAGTCAAGTGGGGAGCGCTTGCTTGCGGCGGCCGCTCCCCTCCGTACACGCGCGCTTATTCGTTGAATAGCCCAATATTCAATCGCCTATATCTCCGAATCTAAACGTCGGATCGAAAAAAACTCGAAGATACATATGTCTTAGAATTGTCTCGTCCATCCACTGGTGAGAGCTTCTAAACCGATTATGAGACAGGCTGTATATAGATGTTACCCTACCCTACGTATTTTTTCATTTTTTACTTAAGCGCAATTAATCTTAAATAATTATAATTTTTACTTTTTACTTCTTATAATTTTAAGTCCGATTTAGTTTAAGTTTCGAAATCACTAAGCCCGAAGCGCATGTACAGGAATGCGACTCGTCGACTTTCCGTTTCCGAAATCCGAGTAGCTTTTTCTGTCGGTGTCTGAACCACGTGACCAAAAGCGCACAAAGTGCGATTGTAGTCCGGATGGCAACGGAAAAAGTCTACGGCTGATAGGTCAGGAATGCGCTCGAGCCGCACTTCCAGGCGGTCAACGGTTGGCGTTGCGTGCGCAAGGAGTCTGCGTCAACAGAAATTATACTGCCCGATTAGGAGAGGACCTCCCTGTCTCTTTCCTAAGCCGGAGAAACGAAGGTGTAGCAGGGAGAACGACTCTCTCGCACTCTTCAGTAGTAGCCTCCGGCCCGACTCCGAAACGTCGGAAAAACTGCTTTAAGTCTTGCAGTTTCTTAAGTTGGACTAATAATAACACAGCCACACAAAAAAAAATTTCAGGGCCTGGGTATGAGACCCTCATATCCTATAATATTTTGGCCTGCTGAATTCGAATTCTGGGTCAGTTTGACCCTAGCACGTCAGGGTCAAGGTCATTTCGAGGTCACATCTGGAAAAACCGTTAAATTTAAGAAAAAACATGATTTTCCATAGTATTTTTGGCTGATGAATCCAAATTCGGGACTAATTTGACCCCATAACATCAGGGCCAAGGTCATTTTAATGTGAAATGAAGGAAAAATGTTGAATTGGAAAAAATCACTATTTCTGGTTGACATTCTATTCATCAAACTCGAACAGCAATTTCCATTTATTTTATAAGATTGATTTCTCTGTATTTAATTATAACATGTTACCATCGGCATTAGCATTACCCAATGTACACCGCAAGGAGGTTGCTCGATCGGATTTTGTACATCGTGTAGCCCTTGTAAGGGCTGTTTTGATGGTGAACAAATGAATATATTGTTGGATCCGAGTTAAAGGCATTATAACCCGGTTGGAGAAGGTACCAACTCGGAGCCCAATGAAGAAGGTACCAACTCAGAGCCTTCTTCGTTGGGCTGCAAGTTGGTACTTTCTTCGTTGGGCTCCTTGGTATCTTCTCCAATTGGGTACCGAGTCTTTATCTTCTTAAACCAAATTTTTTACTGGATTGGTACCTTCTTAACCGAATTCTTTACCGAGTTGTTACCTTTTAACTCGGAACCAACGATATGAATTGATTGAACTACATACATTAAAAAATCGTGAGTAACGAATAAGTAAAATCAGGTAAACAGAAGAAGAAGGCTCCGAGTTGGTACCTTCTCCAACCGGGTTATAATGCCTTTTAACTCGGATCCGACAATATATTCATTTGTTCACCATCAAAACAGCCCTTACAAGGGCTACACGATGTACAAAATCCGATCGTGGAACCTCCTCGCGGTGAACATTGGGTAATGCTAATGCCGATGGTAACATGTTATAATTAAATACAGAGAAATCAATCTTATAAAATAAATGGAAATTGCTGTTCGAGTTTGATGAATAGAATGTCAACCAGAAATAGTGATTTTTTCCAATTCAACATTTTTCCTTCATTTCACATTAAAATGACCTTGGCCCTGATGTTATGGGGTCAAATTAGTCCCGAATTTGGATTCATCAGCCAAAAATACTATGGAAAATCATGTTTTTTCTTAAATTTAACGGTTTTGCCAGATGTGACCTCGAAATGACCTTGACCCTGACGTGCTAGGGTCAAACTGATCCAGAATTCAAATTCTGCGACGTCAAAAACATATGGATATGATGTTTTTCTTCACTTTAACGTTTTTTCCCGATTTGACCTTCTAATGACCTTGACCCTGACGTACTAGGGTCAAACTGACCCAGAATTTGGATTCAGCAGGCCAAAATACTATAGTATATTACCTATTACTTTCTGGCGTCGATTTACGTAGCTAGTTTGTTCTCGCTATTTAAGTTTATGTTAAATCTTGATTCTTGCTCGTGCTATTGGGTTTTATGATTATCATCGAAACCTGCGGAAAGTATTCGATTTGTGCGTCGCGAAAAAGTGAAAAGCCCGAATTGTCGTGCGGTGAACTTTTCTATCGCGCCCAGTCGTTTGCTCGTGCAGGCGCACGAGTACCCGCTGCTAAGTCCAGGAAGCAGTGCAAGGATTACCCGGCTGACAGGTTCCGCTGGAGCATTGCTGAATCATCGATCATCAAACAGCTAGTTCGCTAGTAGCGTTAAAAGTAAAAAATTCGTGTATTGCGATTTAACCGTGTTCATTAGATTATAAAAAAAATATTTAAGTTAGTGTGTGAGATAGATATACAGTTTATCTTTAATTGAATAAAGTTTAACTCCGTCTAAAATTAATACATCCGTGGTTAGTTTATTTCTCGCACCCGTTTCCCTATCTTTGACGATTTCGCGTATGCGCAACATAGACCGTACGACGGCGAAACCGAATTAAGATTAATAATTATCTTAAAAATTAACATTGTTAGTTCCATCTTCCGTGGAACATAACAATAGAATAAATAATTTTTTAATTATACTTATTTTTATATTTTATTTACCAGCTTCTCGTTTCTAAATTTTTTCCCACTTTTTAAAAGTTTAATAGTATTATTAACTTATAACTGTAATTTTTTCGTTTTTAGTTCTTTTGAAAATTAAATTTCATAAAAACCCCGCTTTTTTAGGGTGTAAGCACTTATGCGAGGTCAAGGATTGATTGATTGGTCGCTTCTGACGGGAAAGTGGTAGGGGGTAACCCCGCGAGGCACTCTGATGATCTTGGTGGGTGATGATTGTGTTTTTCCCATAATGCTGCAATGACTACTTAAGGATGTACAGGCTATAAGTCAAAATAGTGCCACAATGTTGAAATTTAGTTTTAGTTATTTTTATGTTTGCTCGTCACAAAGTTATTACTCTGGAGGTGGATGTGGGTTCTTTATTATGCCGGGAATCAGGATAGGGTGAATAATCTAGAGACACAGTTATCTTAACCTATTTATTGACAGTTCACTCCTTAGGCCGCATGGCGTACAGTTTCGCTGCCAAGCGCCTTCTCGACTCTTAACGCCTCATACAATCTCTCACGCTTCTATCCATACCGCGCTCTCACGTCGCGGACCTAACCTAACGTGACGCTCAGACACCACAATTCCTCCCCTCTTTTAAACAGGTTGTTTCGAATGATTTTTCTTCCGCTCTACCGGACTCAGTTTCAACCTGGAATATTGACGGAGATAGTCGCTTAACAATTTTACCTTCGATACGTTTTCCACTTCTTACCCCGTGGTTGTCAATCATGACAGAATCGTTCGTTTCAAGGTTTATTTTGCGCGAATGCTATGTCGAGGTAATTTTTTAGCCTTGCCCCTCCGATACTTTGTCGCGCAAATTTGGACGTAGCAGATCGAACGTGTTTTGAGCTCTCGATTGTAGAGTACATTTGCCGGTGATTTGCCCGTCGTACAATGCGATGTACTTCAATAATCAAATAAAAATTGATTAATAGCGGTATCTATCGGTACTCCTTCTTGAACAATTTTTGAAACTTCGTCCTTAAATGTACCAACAAAGTTTCCTGCGGCTCCGTTCGTTACCGAATGATACAATGGTGTCAAAGTGAGTTTAGTTTACTGTTGTGCCGTAAAAATTCACCAAATTCCGTACTCGAAAATTGTCTCACGTTATCAGTGACGATGTGATCAGGTAACCTTGTCTCACAAATAATGTTTGAAAAAATTCTACAAGCTTGACCGTTTTTATGTTTTGTCGAAAATTCACGACTTCTGGCCACTTCGAGTACCCGTCTACTACAACGAAATATATGTTACCTTGGAAAGGACCCAAAAAGTCACAGTGGATTCTTTGCCAAGCTCTCCCTGACCAAGCCAAGGGGTTAGTGGTGCGCGTGGTGGTGTCTTTTGATTCTCTACACAAATTTTACAAGATTTGACTAATGTCTCGATATTGTCATCAATACCTGGCCACCACACATATGATCTTGCTAATTTATTTTCACTATTGCTAAATGCGAAACGTGAAAACTATTGAATAATTGCCTTCGTAGACAACCTGATATAACAATGCGTAATCCCCAGAATAGAAAATCCTGTTCTACTGATAATTCTTTCCGTTTTAGAAAATATCTTTTCTCTTCTTCGGAGAGATTTTTACTATCACTAGGCCAGCCTATAATGCAATATTTTAAAATTCTAGATAAAATTTCGTCCCGTTTTGTTTCTCGGACTAATGTGTTGCAGTCTATTCGGTTGCGTTTTCGCAAATGTAACGCATTTGTTGTATGCTATCATCATTGAAAATATCCGTATCGTTTTCAATTGGCAACCATGATAGAATATAGCAGTTTCCATTTTCTTTCGATTTAATCCACTCAATATCGTATTGAAATCCGGACAAAAAATATGACCAACATTGTAGTTTGCTCACTGCCGTCAGCGATATGCCTCGTTTCGGACCGAAAATTGTTTCGAGCAATTTATGAGCTGTTCGTAAAATTATTTTTCTTCTGCATACAAAATCGTAAAATTTCACGAAACCGAAAACATTTGTTGCTACTTCTTTATCGTTTATTGCCCTGCTCGATTCTTTTTGCGGAATTCGTTTCCACGCAAAAGCGATTGGTTTTTCGAAACAATTTTTGCTTCCTCCTAGAGGAAGCTTTGTGATAGTAATTTTTAGAGTTTGTTGTTTATTATAAGAAAATAAAGACTAGTTAGTTACAAAATACGTTTATTATTACAAAAGGTAAAAGAGGGTGATTAATAAAGATGTTGCTACAAGCCGCGCTCGGCGGAGACTGACAGTCGTTATTAAATAAGGTCCGCTAGTTGACACGTGAGAGCGCGCTATAATTTTAAGGTACTTCCCTCGAGATTGGACTTTATTCACGACTTACTTGAAATTTTGCACACATGCTAATTGAGACATTACGAATGTCATATCAAAATTTCAGAGCATTTCACCGTTTTGTTCCTGAGTAATCATTGTTTAAAGTTTGCGAAATTACACAGGAGGTATATCTATATATATAGAAACTGTCAAATTTTGTAGACTTTAGTATCGATATCTAACCAATGACGTTCAAGACCAACTTAAAATTTTGTACACATATACCGTATACAATAGAGAACATTTTAAAGCAAGAATTACGTTGATCCACCGTTTCATTATTAAAATATAAAGGTAAATACATACTGCTTTCAACGGAAGAACAAGCACTGAGATAGATGCGGCAACGTCGCAGTTAGAGAACATGCGCGCCAACGCGAGGTATATTTGTAGCTGTGATTTAAATTTGAAAAGTTTAGTGGGTTATAGAAATAATAATACTATTAATTTTTTTGTTCGATATAATAAGATATTTTAATTAAATATTTTAAATTTCAAAACATTTTAAATTTCAATAACATTAAATTAAATGCTGCTTTAAAAAATAAATAGAATAAATAAAACTTATAAAAATAGAACTTTTTTTACCACATTCAGTTTTATCACATTTAAATAGAACTTTTTTTTTATCACATTCAGTTTAGTTCAAAATGATCAACTATTTTTTCAAGTATACGTCGATTACTTGTTAATCTTGATTTTTTATCAATTTTTTCTGATAAAAATGATATTAATTTTTCTTTTCCATCTTTTTTATAATACTGTTTCAACATTTCGTAAGTAAAATCTTTGAAAGCCATTTTCTTTATCATACATTTTGATAGTACGTTTTTAAATGGCGTGAACAACTCTAATAATCTACATTTCACTTTTTGTGAAGTATTTACATCCTTATGTGAATTATAAAATGTTTTTTTATAGTTTTTAAAATAGTCAACATTAATAAAATTATAGCAAATGGCCTCTAAACACGTAGCATAACGTAGCATAAAGCTTCATGAAAATTTCCATCAACTTTCAAAAAATCATTTACTAAACTAGAAAGTTTAAATTTACCAGCACCTTTCCTATCAGGAAAAATTTTCTTTAGAATACTTAAACTATCAGAGAACCGTGTATCACATTCCTAAAACTATATATCATTGAGCATTTTTGTATTGCTTTTATTAAAAGTAGTGCGTCAAACTTGCAATTATGAGCAACTAATAAAACTGGTTTGTTTAATTTAAGCAAAAATTGATAGAAACAGTTCATTGCTTCAGATAAATCGACAGTCTCAAGTGCTTTACCACGAAGCAATAATTCTCCACAGTTATTTTGCAAACCAGTAACTTTAGTTGCAGAAGGATCAGTTGCTTTCACAGGCTTGATGTAAGTCGTAAAAATAAATTTTCCCGATTTAGCAGCAATTTGCAATATATCAGCATCTCCGGACAAGCTTGAAGTTTTCAAATCAAAATATAAAATATGAAAATCATCTAAAAATTATCGTAAAAAAATTATCATTTAATATAAAAATCATATTTTTAAAATCAAATATTAAACAGTAAAATTTAATTTTTAAAATTAGTATTTTGTATAAATTAAAAAAAAAATATACATCATTACTTAATCAACTTTAAAAAATCGTTCATTTTTACAATTTTACATCATTTTTACAAATGATTATTGAAAATCAGATTTTAACACATTTAAGTACTAAAATCTAGTTCACATATGTATAATATATTGTTTGATTTGAAAAACATTTTTCACTTCAGTTGCTCATTTAAAATTATTAATATTAAATAATAACGTTGAAATAAAACTGAAATAAACTTTATTTTATGCAACAATAAGCTCAAAATCAAATGTGACTATACGAACACTTATTCGAAACAAAAATTTCTGCATTATTTGGTATTTTCTTTATTGATCAATCAAATAAGCTGAAAAACAAGTATACGTATAGCCATATGTTCTGCTTTAAGCTTATTATTGATAGAATAAAGAGTATTTCAGTTTTTTTACTTAAAATTCAGTAATACATAATATATTTTAATTGAGAAACTGAAGTAAAAAAAAGTTAAAATAAATCTTACAATTGTGCACATAGTTCATCAATTTTTGAAACAACTAGACTACGCTCTTCTGATGCAGCTCCACTGCAACTTTCTTTTGCAGCTGCTTCAATGGCTGGTCCCACTTGTCGTTCGTACCTTTGGTACATTGCCTGATTAATTGTAGGAATATTTGCACAAGCTAAAGTTTTATTCAACTCTGTGCAACCAATTCCACTGTGCACAGCGTCTAAAAAGAATAAGTTTATTAATCGTTTTCTTAAGGGGGTTATATACCCAAAAAATTTCAAAAAATCGAAATTTTTTTTTATTGCATATTTTGATTCTATGTATCATAATCTATACCAAAATAAATTTTCAGGCAAAAATTTCAAAAATTAAAAAAGTTATAGCACATAATGCAAAAGTTGTTATTTGCCAAAAATTTTTAATTTCAATTTTTTTTAATAATTTCTAAAATTTGTATAATTTATTAATAGATGTTATCAAAACAACATATAAATTTTATTTTAATTTGGCGCTCTACGTCGCCATAGGCGCTTCGTCGCTCTTCTCACGTGCCAGCTGTGTAGTCCCATTGTACACAACTTCACGTGTTTTCAGTTGTAAAATAGAGTGCGTGATGAGTATGGAGGTTATCTCCTGTATTTACTTCTAAAAAAATGAAAAACAAATTAGACATTTTTATTATGTTGAAAATACTGGATGTTCATTTAAATATTCAATTGAATTTATTATAAAGTATTATATCGTAAAAATTGATATTTAAAATGAACATCCACGTTTAAAAAAGGATTATTATCTTAGTGTTATGAAATAAAGTGCCTG
>JAWWEO010018420.1:0-22103 GCA_035582975.1 Ormyrus labotus
CAGGGCCAACTTTCACCAGTGATTAGAAAAATTAAATTTTTTATTTTTTGAATTATGGCTCTTGCGTAAAAATAAATATCACCATTGAATTCCTTGACCCTCAAAACCATTAAGAGTGAATTTTCGTAATGATGTCTCTGCTGGCTGCGAAAAAAAGTGGCTGTACGGATACTCTCAGGCACGGTGTATACGTGCGTATACCATCCGCTGCATGCCCTAAAGAAACGACGAGGAAAAGGAGGCCAATTATTTTAATCGACTGGACTCCTCGCGATAAAACAATAATTGTGCGAAGGAGCCTGGAAGGAGTTGATAGAAAAAAAAATAAAGGAAGGCCCGAATGCGAATTTGCGAGTAAAAAATTTGTTTAATACGTACGATAATAAAATGAACATTGTATATTGGCTAAAAAGTCTGCCTTGTGTGTGTCCTGTCAATTAAAAAGCCCTGCCGCTGTGCATTTTCTCCTTCCTCTTCCCCGCCCGGCGTTATATTCTCTCTCTCTCTCGCGTCGCCGCGCGGCGCGCGAAAGGCTTTCAACGTGCTACACCCACTTTCCTGGCACGTCGGCTCCAGTTCTCGTTCTATCTTCTTCCCTTGCCGCTCTGCGCTCCCGAGACCCGACTCTAAATGTATCATTGTACAGTGTAATATCGTTGTCGGCGAGCTCTCCTCCTCCGAGTCGCGTCACGCGGGCCTTTTTCCAGGGTCGAAAACTCGTCGGGATCGAGCGATTTCGAGTACTAATTAGAGAGAGAGAGAGAGAGAGCGCCTTCGCGAAATTTAGTTCGCCGCCTTTTTGCACGGTTATTCCAATTTTTTTGTTTCTCGTTCGAGCGAGAAAAATTGAAACTTCAGCCGGGGCGAGCCTCGCACGGCGAAAAG
Source organism: Ormyrus labotus (assembly GCA_035582975.1). NCBI lineage: Eukaryota > Metazoa > Arthropoda > Insecta > Hymenoptera > Ormyridae > Ormyrus > Ormyrus labotus. The sequence continues at coordinate 886 of JAWWEO010018420.1, forward strand.
CGCTTAGTACGGAATTTCGATGCATAATTCCTTTTTTTTTTAAGTTTTTACATTAAAGTTAGGGAAGGAAAAGAGGAATTTTACTTTTTAATACGCCATTTTCATTGTTTCAGCCTGTATTTGGAACGAAAACTTTTCAATTCGCCGAGTGGAATGCTCGTCGAACAATAAAGTAAAGCTTACGTTTTGTGCCACATGCACAAATTTCAATGAAAGTATGGCACGCGCGCGCATAAAAGATATACGTTTCCAGTTCCGTTATTTGTCACAACGGCGGCGCACAAAGCGCAGGCCGCGCAGAATGTTTTCTATTAATTGAAAAGAGAGTATAAATACGCGCTTCAATAAATACTTAAAAGCTCTCCAAGTTTCGGACGATTCTTCGGTGTGTTATATATAGGAAGCGCTCGTAAACGCGGCGTTCCCTCGCGTACATTTTGATAGAGACATCTGTTATAACTAGATGTACTTGCTACGTGACTACGGGTATTCACTTGTTGTCCGCACTGCTCCCCGTGTTTGCGAATGTCCGACCTATTTTCCATGCTTTATCGTGTCCTTTCATTCTTTTCCTCTAATGTTTCTGTCGATTCCATTGAACATCAGTTTGTCAGCTTGGAAAAGATATCTGTGTCTGTACTACGAGCTCTCTTCTTTTATTTTTATTCATATTTTTTTATATATACAAATGATACGAGGATTTTTGTTTGCTTTTGTTTGGATCTAAGTTTTCGTTTCGTTCGAAACTGGAGTATAAAAATACACGTCTCAATAAAAGGTAAGTAAGGAATTAAAAAGTATTTTTAACGTCAAGTTTACTTTATAATGTACTTTATACTAATATTAATGTGAATGTAAATAGATTTAATTCTATAAATGCATATTAAACATGGTTTAAGAAACTTTCGTTTAATTTTTATGCGTGTTGTCAGAATTTAGTGTAAAATTACATAACATTTCATTTAAATGTATATTAAATTGCATGATCAGGTATATTCATTTTAATGTACGAGTATATTATTACACATTTAATACACGTTAAATTTTCATGTATACTGTTGTAAGATTTTTGGTATTGATTAATTAAATATACTGTTTTTGTGAATAAATTGTTATGCATTTGTATAACATTAAACTGAGTTTTATTCAAATTATTGAAAATTCAGTTACACTTGTAATTCAAAAGTGTATTAAATTCAAAGGTTTTTTTTACAGTGCAGGAATTAATAATTAACTTACTACTAAATTATCGATACTTAAATTATTCTAATGCTATATGTTCACTTTTTTTAAATGAGTATGCTCTTAAGAGATTCTGTCTGACGCGATTTTAAATATAATACCAGACCATGCGCCTTAACAGTGACGTCAACTTCTATTAATGCAAACACAAATCCTATAGTAAGACATTTCACTTTTACGCTCATATCTTAATCACAGAGCAATATCGGGCACCTTATCTACACCGTCCTCCTTTCCGATACCCGCGGCCGCGGTATAATTGCCAATAATTCATCCTCGGCTCGTAACCTCTCAAAAATACGCCACCCATTTTAATGAATATATATTCCAAGAGGCGCGCAGAAGTGGAGCACCTCGGATCTCCCATCTCGCATGCATGCAGGATCTAAAAAGTCGCGCCCTCCATTTTCGCCGAGCCGTCGTCCCCTCCCCCCGGAGATCGAAGAGAGCGGAAAAATCAACAACTTTCATCGGGTAATTAGCGCTCCTCTCGCTCCGCATACGCCGAGAGCAGCCCCGAAATCGCGCTCAAACAGCCGGGGTAAACACGCAGAAGAGAGTAGAGAGAGAGAGAGAGAGCGGTAGATCGTCGTCCTGACGTAAACGTCTCGTAACCGGTTCACACACAAGGTAAATGTCTCGACGGGCTTAACAATCGAGTTTACATATTTGCACTGTGATTTGATGCCCCGCCTCCCCCCCGCCCTCCCCCCCTCGAGGCGGCCACCCGACGTCGTTTGTCTCCGGATTGTGCGTTTAATCGCGCGTAGTCACGCACTCGGGCTGTTTACTGCATGGCTGATGAGCGCGAGCTGTTTTTAATTAGAATTTTATCGCGTAATTATAGGGAGGTCGAGAATTGCGGCGCGGACCGAGAATATTTCGGGGCGGCAATTGGAAATGTTTTTGAGCGTAACGCTTGGTGAATTACTTTTGTGTGTAATGCTGTATTTTATTCTTGTTCCAGATAAAGAGTCACTTTCAAATTAGATTTTTTTTTCCACCTCTCTTCCTTTATTCTTCTGCAGTAATTTAAGGCGTTTCTCGCCCGACGCGTTAACGGCATGGCGGTGCATCGTTGCAGTAAATATAATAAGAGAATCCTACTTATTCAGCAGGACTTTTTCATTTCTTGAAAAGAATATAATGATAAATTTTCTTTTAAAGATAGTAAAAGATGTAAATGCGTAGCTCAGTTGCTTACAGATAGACAAAATAATATGCAAATGACAATAAATTAAATTTGCATTTTCAAATCTAAAAGCAACTTTTTTGAATGCCAATAGCTGCTCGAATTTCTTACTCTTGTAAAACTTGAAATTACAACGAAACCTACCAGCATGTATAATACATGAAACAGATTTAAATCAGATTTCTAATTCACAGTTGACGCGGCGCTGAAAAACCATTTATCCAATTTAATCCGAAAGCGATTCTCGCTTTCACTTCTCTCGCGCCGCACTACCCCGTTTTCTATTTTCACTGAAATTTTCATTTTCATCCTCAAAACGAGAGCAGCGCCAGCAGCATCATCCTCCTCGCGCTTAGCCTCCGTAAAAAAAAAAAGAAAAATATTCCTCATATCTCTGTCTCTCTCTCTCTCTCTCTCTCTCTCTCTCGTATTTGCCGTCGGATTTCACCGGCGCTAAACAAGTGCACCGTTGGCTCGTAAACTCGCGCGGCTCGCTCGCCTACTGTCGCGGCTCCCCCCGAGGGTATAAAGGCTCCTCTCGCGGCGGTCGGCCCCCGGAAATGAGAATGAAGAGCCGCGGCGTCAGCGCCTCGCGCCTCGTGCTCGCGTTCCTGCTGCTGCTGCCGCTGCTGATGATTTGTCCCGTCCTGGGCGACGACGACGACGCCGCGGTGCCCGACGGCGCGGACGAAGGAAATGAGTCGCGCGCGGCCGAGCGCAAACACCACAAGCATCACCTGTTACTTTGTAAGTACACACATACGTTATACTGTGCGCCGCTGGGCTGCGGGGAAGTTGCGCTCTATATCGGTGCGGGATTATCTTTCGACGTGTCGCGCGCGATATATCGCGCCGCGGCGAGCTACTGGAGATTCGTGAGCGACGATAAGGACCGGTTGTGGGAATAACGAGCTCGGCTCCCTGATACGACGGGGATTATGTATGCGCTCTTCGGCGTATATATAAGATTAAGCGATCGATAATAATTGATCGCTGCTCTGCGACGTCATCGTTGTTAATCGTGGGATATGAAGAATTAGAGGGCTAGAAATTATTGGGAAAAGATTGCGACATTCGATTTTGATTTTAAGTAGTTTACGATGAGTTAACTTATATACGAAATTATTAGCTGATGCTTTTGTCGTATATAATTAGCTGTTTTCCGAGGGTTCGTATATAGCTGCAATCGATTATATTCGCTCAATGCAAGTTTCATTCATCTGCAGACCATGAGAGAGAAAGAGAGAGAAAGAGAGAGAGAGAGAGAGAGAAAGAGAGAGAGTAAATCAAAGTTCACATCTTTGGAATTGAAAAGCGGGATTACTTACTTAACTAGTTGAGAGTTTAATAGAATTTCAAAACATTGAAATGCATTGAAATAAAAATTTTCCGAAATGAATGCCATTAATTACCATGAATTCACAACCCGTACACTAATTAAAATAATAACAAGTCAACAATTACCGTCCACTTTTAAAAGCTCGCACAAAAGCGCTCGTCAATCTCTCTCAAACTTCGCCGATATCCCTCTTTACCCGGGATCAATCTCCCTCCCTCTCCGGAATAATCCGGCGTCCCCGTGACGTATTCATAGCTCGCCGGCGCAATCCGCGCGCAGAAATCCTCGACGCATCCTCTCTCTCTCTCTCTCTGTCGCTCCTCGACTCTTTCGCCCGGATGATTTCGCGAGGCGCGTCTACCTGCTGCAGTCGCGTTAGCTCAGCTCCGTGCTCGACGGACCGCCGCGGGAGAGAGCCTTGGTAGCCGATCGATTCTCGCTCGACCGACGACGGACGAGGTCAATATCTCCGGAAATTCCTGACTCCGAGGGCCGCGATATCCCTCCCGAGATATCGCCACGGATATCGCGCGCGTGGACTTGCGCGCGGGGAATATATTTTATTTGCGCCCGGAATTAAACTACCGCGGTCTGATTTTTTTTTTTCTAGCGGTTATCGATGTGGACGAACGACGGATGGTTATCGAAGATCGGGAGGCTGCTTTGGGAATTTACGGCGCCGGTCGCGAGATATGTGGGTTAAGATCTTGTTAAGTTGTTTGAAGAAAAAGTGGCCGTGAATCGGGACTGTTAGCTGAGAAGTGTTAAACCGTCCTTAACTTTCTACAACTCGTTTACTCGGGAAATCCGAGCTTGGGAGAGAAGCGTTAGCCTCGTCAGTTTTACAATGCCAATTAAACTGTCGCTTTTCCGCGTATTAAATTATAAAAAAATAAAAAAATACAGGAAGTAAAAAGCACCGCGAAACTTAATACGTCGCTGCTGCCGGTGGCAGAGCCGGCAATCATTCCTTCGGCATTGCAAATCGCATGAATATTTATCGTGCATTCATTTCTGAAATTTGCACTCAAAAGTTATCCGCGGCGGTAATCGCGTTTACCGATAACTTCTAAAAGCTCGCTGCTCCGCGCGGGGCCAGGTCGAATTCCAAAATTCCGAAATCAATTTTAATCCGCAACTATTCCAATAACTTTGGTAAGGGTATAACCGGCGATATAACACGCGATCAAATTTGTTTCCAAAGCTCTCTCCCTCTCTGTCTCTCGATACCCGTCGCGCGATTGATACACAATAAAGAAAGAGGCACGAGCCGTGTGCTCCAGTTCGCGAAAGAGCAAACAGAAAACTGAAAATATTAATAAAAAAAAAAGTCAATTACAAAAAAATAAAGAGCGCCGCGGCTGAATGATCGGGATCCCGTGCCAAATTGAAAATGGATCTCAATTAATACTCTCGACGGGGGGATAAAAAGTCAAAGCGAAAAAAAAAAGAGCCGCAACTTCCAAAAGCCCGGCTGCGCGCGCGGTGAAAAAAGGCAACCCGCTATATACACACACATATATATATACACATAAATATACGCAGGATAAAAAAAGGAGTAAAAAAATCGGTCGCCTGTTTTTCAGCGAGGAAAAGCAGCTTCAGCAGCGTTTATCTTTATCCGCACGTCCTCTCCCGTAATTACATATTCACGATTATCGTAACACGCCAACTTACACAGCTGTTTTATCCGAGCGAGGGAGGGAGAGAGAGAGTGCCGTTCGCTCTCCACACGCGTATAGATCGACGAGCGTGCGCGCAGTTGCGTCCTTCTTTCTCTGTCTGGCGTACGGGAAGGGAAGCTCGTCTCTCTCTCCCGTCCGCTTTCCATACCGCGATTTCCATAATTGCATTAGCATACTACCCTTTACCGGCCGGCTCCGCCTCGTCCCGTCTTCCTCTCGCTCCGCGCTTTTCCTCTCTCTCTCTCTCTCTCTCTCTCGTCTCCCTCTATCTCTCGCTTCAACTCCTTCTATTTATACTTCTCTATCTGATTTTCTCTGTTTATCGCCTGGGAACTCGCTCTTTTCGCTGCTTTATTTCTTTGCAAATTTTTAGGCTGTAATTTCTATTTGCTTCAGGTTTCGGTCGACGCTGATGGCGCGCGGTTTCTCGCTGATGTTATTTCTCCCTTTTTTTTTATACATACAGGAGTCCGCGGAGGTTTTTAGCTCGTGTTTTTTGTCAGCAATTCCGCTCTGGCTCGCAGTTTTCGCAGATTGAGAGAAGCTGCGCAAAACAGAGCGCCGCCGAATCAATCGTGTAATATCGAAGATCACGCGCCGCTTCCGAATCGTTCCGATGGTTAAATTGATTCGCGCTTCGACGAATGTAAGGGAGACAATTTATACTTTGTTTGCTTTTGCCAAGATGCCACTGCATTCGCGAAATCGGCACTTGCTTTTTTACGTATTGCACCGATAAAAGATGCATTCTTTTGAAAATATGCAGCCCCTTTCGAACTATCGTAATCTCGTTGCATTTCGGAAAACGTGTACATTCCATTTTGGAAACGTGCACGTTCCATTTTTTTTTATTATTTTTTTTAAATTTCACCGTTCGGATCTTTAAATATTGAAAAGGGTTTATTTAAAATGTATTTCAGTAACGATATTTACTTCGGTTTACGTTTATATTAGTTTCAAATTGAAAGAAAATATTAAACGAATTCTTGCGAAATCGAAAAGTTTTTATTCGCGTGTATTCCATGCATAAAAATTTATCAAAGCAGTATTTTTATTCTCTAATCAACTCAAATAAAATAAATATTTTACAAATATCTATTCAAATTTTCAATTGCCTCCAATTTCGGAGAACTTTCTTGAAAAATATACAATTACCAATTAATAATCAGTAAAAAAGCTTGCAAATTTAACATCGAACACCGAACTTGAAAACGCGCGTTCAAATTCTCTGAAAAGGCACGCTTATCAAGCCCAACGACTCGAACGTAATCTCGCAAACGATCGCGGAGATCTTGAAACAGTCAGACTGGCACTAGATATATTCTCTCTCACAATGTATTCAAGAGAAAAAGCGCATTATCTCCCTCGGCTTCTGCTTTCTCTCCGTGCAGAGGAGTTCGGCGCTCACGTCGCTTCCCTCGCGGCGCATCAGCTTCGCGCTCGCGCGTCGTTCACCCGTTTCATTCGTCGTCATTCATGCATCGGTCACGGCGCGCGCGAAGCGTTAATATTCCTCCTCGCTCTCTCGCTGATCCTCCTTTCCGCGGCGGGAAACGATATCTTGAAAGGCTTGAAGGCACTGCCGCGGGGGGAATGTAGTTCGCGATGATTTTCGAGAATTGCGGCATCTTTTTTTTCTGGGAAAATTAAATTAGCGCGCGCGAAGGTTTAGTTTTTTGTTTAGTTTTTCTGTTTCGGTAAAGCAAAATGAGTTTTGTCCAAATTTGGGTAAAAATAGTTTGGGCGAGCTTTTTGAAGCGAATTTTGTATAGGTGCCTGTAACGAGCGAGTGAGCAGACTGCTCTCGACTTTTATAAGAAACATTTTCTTTCCATTTTCTCTTCAGCTTGTTGTCTCTATCTTAAGCACGCGCATATAGCATTAATAGTACAAAATTAATAAAAAAAAAATTTTTTTATTAAAATTCGAAAGGACAACGCTGTAAATTGAAATTCGTATTTATATTTTTCAAAAATTCCCTTTGATGTTCAAAGTAATTATTTTCCTCGTTCAACTGCAGTGAAAACGTATATAATTCATAATGACGAATTCCCTTCCTTTGTTCTTTTTGATGAAACTTGTAACAAAACATCGAATATTCATTATATTTCAACTGCTATTGATCTCCGTATGAAATTTTAATGCGAATATTATTTGAATTACTAATTATTAGAAAAGCACAAATGTATACCAATAAGTAATTCCCGTGGTTTAATTAAATTAATCATATAATAAAGTATTGAAAGCTTGTCATCAAAATAATTTAACAGATCGCAGCGTTTTTGCCGTAAATAACATTTCCCTCGAGCAAACCTCAGGCGCCTCTCATTCCGCAGATCTTTCACTTTGAATGCTTGCCTTGTCCCAACCATATCAAACCCCTTTCGGAAATATGGCCGATGTAAAATCCGCTTATACCTCTCGGAGCACCTCCACCCTGCGTCTCTCTCTCTCTCTCCCTCGCACGTGCTTACCTACGCGAAAAGGAATATATATACAGTGGAGCCACTCGGTCTGGCTGTTTCGCAGTTATGGGAGGACTGAAGAGCCTGGCCGCCGTCGTGCTGATCAAGATCAAGATCGTGCTGGTAGTCGCGGCGATCGTCGCCGTGGCCGTCTTCACGATTAAGTACCTACTCGGGGCGGCAGGGCTGCCCGATCCGGCCGGCTTATTCCATAAGGGGAGCAACTACTTCGCGCCGCCGCCGCCTCAGCAACCACCCCAGTACCCGGAGCCCTATCACAGCGTCGTTCACGAGCCGCTTTATGGATACGGTGAGTCTGCCCGGACAATTGCTTCTGCGCCCCGGCCGAGGAATATAAAGCCCGGCCCGAATTATTCTCGCCCCGCCGCAGCTCCGGAGCAGCCCTTTCGCTCCGTGACACTTCGCAGATTCACCCACCTAGCCGGGCTTCCTTCTGTTTGACAATTTTCTTTTAGTTCAATTCCAATGCTCTTTGGTATTGCAGCTGTATTCTGTTAAGTTCTTAATTAAGTTTTACATCGAAATATTAGCTTCTTTTGAGATTAGCTTCTTCTTATAAAAAGAAAATAACTATTTTCAAAATTAAAAAGAATGAGATTCATTTGTCTAATGGAAGAATTCGTACAAGCTTTGAAGTATTTAAAATTAATTTATTTTATTCTTAAAAATTTTATTAACAGATCTTTAATGTTTATCACATTTATAATATGGGCCTCGATAATATATAGAGCTATAACAGTTGGATCAACGAATGATACATTGTACTATTAGTTAAATATCTAGAAATAATCTAGAATAATAAATAAATACATAGCATCATATGTTAATATCTTTTGTGTATAGTTTATTGTTTTCGTACAATGATATTAATTTTAATAATTCGCAGGATATCCGACACCAATTCCATGGGATCAGGCCAATCAAGAAAGTTATGGAAGTGATTGGCACAAATATGGAGATGGTGGAAGAAGTTTGCTTGACGTCACAAGTTTTTATCCTAGTCTTGAAAAAGTATTAGTACAAAATTCGTTTAAGCATAAACGGAAAAGAATAAAAAGAAAGAGTAATGTAAATTTTAAAGATAAAAAGTGAAATGCCGTCTAACACGCGTACTGTTAAAAAATTAATTTATTCTATTTTATTTTGCATAAGCTATTTATACTTTGTAAAGAACTTTTGTACCAATGAAAAGTAAATAAACTTTTTTTTACAAATATAGTAAGCTTCATTACTAATACTTTTCACAATGTCATCAATAATCATATGTACAATTCAAAATCAATACGGGAGGCATTGTAAAATTCCCCTTCTTGTCCTGTTTTTCGCACCCACGCTCCTTTCTTAAAATATCCTTCTTTTGACCACGTGTGCATCTGATCACTTGTATGCGGTCCATGGATTTTCGCACTTTCTTCTTGTGACCATTTTAGTTCCCATGATACTTCTCCACTTGTTGGCTCCTCACTTTTAACTTCTACTTTTTCTGATTCTAAATAAATATCATTTAATTGTATTATATTTTCTTTTTTTTCTAAAAATTAAATTTTTAAAAAATTTACCTTCTGTTTTATCGTCCGATTTATCGCATTTTGCTTGTGGGTCAAAATCATCTGCAAACATATCTGATTCTGCTTCTACCTTTGATGAATGTTTATTAGCAAGTGAGAGTTTCTTTTCAATTTGTTCATAAGTTTCTTGGTATATGTCCATGTTTCCTGTTCGAGTTAATAATTCATTTGCAATTTCTGTTAATTTTATTATATTTTCAGAATTTTCATCTGCAATTTTTGCTGCATTGGGATCTTTTTTCAATTTCCATCTCTCAGCAGTTGTTAACTTTTTCTTTCCTTTTCCTAAAATAAAAAAAACATTTAACTTAGTTTGTCTACTCAAATTTATTTAAATAGAAAGAAAATTCTAATAAATATTTACCCATTCGACACAAAGCTTTGGAAACGGTTTCTCCAGGTTTAAGAAATTCCAGTATTTGTTTATACAGTGCCGTTGGATCAAACATAAAATCTGCATCATCTTCACTGTCTGATTCGTTATCTTTTTTCGAATTCTCTCCTGTTGCTTCTCCATCTTTAGATTTTATCTATTTAAATTAATTTATATTAATTGTATTGAAGGCAATATAAAAAATTAGAGTGAAAAGTTTCATATTCGAAGAAAATCATTTTAAGGCACCTTAAGCCAATCAATATTATCTAGCCAATTATCTCGTATTTCTTTTTCTTTTTTCCAATGATAATGTCCTTCTTTATCAAAATGTCCTTCCTCTAATTCTTCTTTCATATTAAATGCAGTAAATCCAATATTTGTTTCTGGTGCCGATGGACCATCTTCGACACCTAAATATAAAAAAGACATAAAATTTTATTCCTTCACTAAAGAAAAAAACAATATGTAACAAATAATTTCAACCAAAGAAGCAAAGAACAAGTAATAAATATGATATAATTTGGCACAAGATTTTTATTCAAGAAAAAACCTCATAAATAGTTTTTGAAAAACTGAAGCATTAATCTACTTGCCTTCAATGTCCTTTTCATGCATGACATCATAGTTTTCTTCTTTTGCTTCATCGTCTTCTTCATCAGAATCCAAGGAATTTTTAAAAGTAGGTTTTACAACAGTTTCTGTTTCTAAAAACTCATCTAATTTTCTTTTAGACATTGCAATTAGAAGATGCAGTCACCTGCAAAGCAGAAAATCCTTATTAATTAATATTCATTAGGACTTGAAAAAAAATTAATTATAGTGAATAAATACTTGCTTGATATGATGTAAACCTTTTAAACAATAAATGATGCATTAACTAACGGACTTTCGCCCAGATCGTTTGAAGCACAAACTGCAATTACAAAGGTTATGTTTGGAACCGGGAGCACAATCTACAGTGCTACAAAATGTAAACAGGTGTTACAATTTAGAACTAAAATATTGATTACTTATTACCAAATGTCGGTAAAGTAGACACCACAGTTCAATTGATAAAAAAAAATTATTTCCAGCTGCGATAAAGTGAAAGTTCAACCCCTTTGTGAGTCCCACATCCATTTCCTAGATGGATCTGATAGGTATTTTGAAGAAAGAATTTGGGATATTTTGAATTATTTTGTAATATAGATAATTATAATGTATTATTTTATCAAATTAACGTTTAGCTATACTTTCAATCACGTTTTATATTCTAAAATTAATTTGAAAAATTTTATAAATAAACGCAATTACTTCATAAAAATTGTTATATTCTTTCTACTATTTAAATAGATAATTAAATTATTTTAAAAAACACAGTTCCGGAATATAACTTCTAAAAAAGACTTTTCTATTTAGGAAATGCAAAATGGAGCGAAATATAGGTAGAGCTAAGTATTTGCCTGCAGTTCTCAAAGCGTTTACTTTACGAGAGTCGGACAGCTGCAAACACGCGAGAAGGAGGCGTCGACATTTATGTCTTCTTCTTCTTGAGTTATTTCGTCTTTTCTTTATACGCTGCAATTACACGTCACGGCAAACGCTTTCATCGTTCGCGCATTTAATTTCGTTGGATGCTAGGAGGAAATGTTAAAAATATCATATTTCACAGTCGCAGCGTGCGGCTTTATTGCGGGCTGTTTATTTGCATTATTTTAAAAAATGAAATTTTTCCCCATGTGGAAAAATTTCAATTCGGATATCAAATACGAATAATGTTTCAGATGTTTATTGAAAACAAACTTTTTTTGTGAATTGCAGAGACTTGGCTTTTGATAATTTCTTGTGTTAATGAATTTTATTATACCTCTTGCTGTGATACGAAATATTTAAATCAGATTACTGTTTATATGTAAGGTGATTCAGAAATTTATAATTTGAAATTTAAATTTGATTGTATAATACTAGATGTCATTTGAATAAGTAAAGAGATAAAGTGATCCCTGTTTTTCTTGCAAGTGCTTTGATTTTGATTATTTGACACTTTCATCAGAAATTAAAGCAAATACGCGTTTGCTTTAATCTCTGCAGTCTGTTTATTAAACTATTTGAAAAGAATTCCATAATTTTCCATTATTTTCACTCATGATTACATAATTATGTACATATTCCTAATATAGCAAAAGATTAATTGTTTTACTCTTACACTATGAAATTAAAGCCTTCCTTAATCTTAAAAAAAGTAATATAATTTGTTACAATTTGCAGTTACGTTTTTGAATAAAAATTTGTTTTTATATTTAATAAAACATAATTTGTTAAAGAAAACTATTATCTGTTAACTTGAATAATTTTTATAAGAACTAGCTTTTCCTAAATAAAACTTATCTTTTAAATTTTAATCATTGTCTCTACTATTATATAAATTGTGATTGGTTTCATTATCCATTATTTCAAGATACCCATTGCAAAAGATTTAAAAGAGAAATTCATAAAACTGAAGTTTAAAATGTTATTTTCCCCTCTAAATATTTTCAAGTAGATTATTTCGAACGACGCTTATTTTTAGAAAAATGTAGCATGTACGTGGTTACAGCTCCAGGACGGAAATTATGTTTGATTCGAAACGGCGATATTAGCGGAAAAAGAGTACGGCTTGATCCGACTTTACAGCACGTCCGTCCCCCCCAAGGAGTTTTCAGGAGCAGTTGTTGTTTTCCACTCTGGATTGCGCTCAGAATTCGATGCGTGGGCGTCTAGAAATTGCAGTCTCTTCGGTATATCCGCTTTTTGCCGCGGTAATGCGCTCTGGAAAGAAATTCGAAAAATGCTTCCGATGCGATAAAATGTTTTGACGTAATGAGAAACTGCAGTTTAATAAAAGGAGCTTATCAATTTTAAATTATTAAAATATTGAAATGTATACAGCAGACTTTCTTATAATATTTAATTATCTAGAAAGTGTTTGTATAAATTTCAATTATTATTAATTTGTATCTTTTTAAGAATATGTACTTCAAATTTTTTAACGATATTTTCAGCGAATTATCCTCAAACTTTTCTAGAACACGTTGATGAAAGATTATATTGGATAATTTTAAGAGATGTTTATATATTACATAACGAATTCTGATAAATTACAGAGTTTTAAAAACATTACTTGGCAAATTCATAATCTTTGTAATTATGTTTGTTTATCTCACGATAAAAGTTCTTTTATTCAATGTATTGTTTTAAATGCATAATTACAGAAATTCTCTTAGTCACGGATACATATTCCTTGACTAATATCAATGTCTAAATATGTAAACACAACAGTCGGGAAAAGTACAAAGAAGAGATTTTCAATACCAATCAATTGTATCATTCTTTTAGAATAATTAGAACTCTATTCATGTGTAAAAAAGCAAGTGTAGATTTCCAATTGGATGCTTCAATGCAAATTAATATTGACATATACAAGATAAAAGTTTTACCTCCTATAAATACCTTTACACTCCCAGAAAATGGCAAGTTCAACTTGACTTTTGCATTCGTACACAAAAACTTGAAAGTTTTTTTGTACCCTCCACACCCGTCACAATGATGTCCAAAATTTTCTTCTTCGTCCTTGTCGGATGTGCTGTTGTTTTCGTAAGTTTTATTCTGCTTTTAATAAACAATTATTTATTATAAAGCGGTGGAAATTTATTGTACGAATTATTACGCAACAAATATACATATACAACATTAATTTTAGGCTTCCCCCGTTGACCGAGATGTCGAATTGAGCAGTTTCCAAAGAATCAACAAGGTAAGTGAAAATATTTGAAAAAATCATGTATTATGTAATCGCTTCTTCGGAACGTATTTGCAGTTGTTTTATTAGTATTTATAATTAACTACATGAAAATAACTTTGATTTTCTATGTCTATTAAAAACAAATTTTGAATATTCTTCTATTAAGTTTTTCTTTGATCTCAATATAAGAATCATACAATCAGGCATAAATTTTGTTACATAAAAATACAAATTAACTGCAATAAACATATAAAACTATTATCTAAACAATTGTTTTTTTAATATCAGGAAACCGGCGTTAAAGGTACCTTCGGAAGCATTTTTGAAGAAATTTTTGGACCTCTTTTTGAAAAGGTAAACATTTAAAATGAAATGTACCATTAAATTTAACCTCTACGAGTAATAACAATTTTCTTAAATTTTGTGCGGCAGATCTTTGGAGCTATCGCACAGTCCCTCAATCACGAATTCAAAAAAATTGGACAAAGACTGAACACCGAAGAGTACAAGCAAGCCGTCACAGACGTCGTCGAGATTTTGCAGCACATTTACGACGACAACAACGAGGTATAGAAGAAACAATTTTAGAAAGATTTTCTCTTCATAATTTTTATATTGCAATGAATTTCTAATGTCGTGCTATTTTTATAGGTCAAGGTTGAAGATCAAGAAGTCAAGAAAATCATCGAAGCTCAATTGGAGAAAGTACGATTTAATGCTTATTTTATTAAAAAAAAAAGAATTTTTTTAATAAAATGAGAACATTTATTTATCTTTTCATTTATTTTCAGGTAAGCCAGGCTTTCGAAGATTTGCTCAATGATGCCATCGACAAAATGGACCAAAACAGCGATGAGAAAGCAGATCCTAAAGAATTCAAAGAGGCTGTAGAGGGACTTAAGAAGCTCGTGGAACAATATCACTTAATAAACTAACTTAAAAATTACTTATAAATAATTTAAGTAGAATTAGAGGTTTCCTCAAACATTATCCTCGGATAATACTTTACTTTAAATTGAAAACTGTAAAAATGTTCCATCAACAAACAATTGAATAATTTTATACTTCCATTAGACGTAATAAAGACAAACATTGAATAAAAAAAACAAAAAAAAACATTTGTTTTCACTAACCAAAGTATCCTATGCCCTCTTAAATAAGCATTTTCAACGCCGCGACAATGCACCAGATAATCTATAATGCACGAGAGGGTTGGAAAGCGAGTCCCCGCTCCTGTCAGGGCTCTGACGTGAAATCTCTCGAAACGGGGATTAATGAATCGCATCAGCAGCGACGGTGGTGCATTAAAAGCGATGGATGGAAAAAAATTTACGTCCAAAGCGCACAGCGAAAAACAGGATGCAGTCGCGCAAGCTTTCGTGCGCATTTTTTAGGTGCTTTGAAACAAAATTAGAAACGTTGTTGATGTGCATTAGAAGCGTGAAGTAATACAGTTTTTTTAACGCGTTTGTAAATAGTTAAAATATCGGTACTTCAGCTTAATTATCGTTTTGAAATATGTCAATTTGAAAGTACCAGCTTGCACTTATTTTCTTAAAGCAGCTTAAAATATAAGAAAAATTTAAGATTGGGGAAGAATGTGACGATTTTTCACTCGAGGATAATGAACAAAGTACTTAAAATAAATTATGTGAGAATTACTAATCAGTCTCAAATTTTGCATAATGATTCTAAAAGGTTATAAAGAATAAGTTTTTCTATTTATTATAAAATAATATTAATTCTTTTAATGCATAAAAAATAGTCAAACTACTAAAATAATTGACAATTCATCTATCTGTTATACGAATGAAAGGGCACAATGATGAACACTTGAGAAGTTAAAAGTTCAAAAGTTCGTTTCATCCTCACGAATAAATGCAAAAGTTTCCTTTTCTTTCGGCTCTTATGAAAAGTGAAACTCAGTCAAGTAGAGAGAAAGCATAAGTATTTTCTAAATTAATAACTTCAGTTCGTTGAAACTGATCGTACAACTGTCTATCTATTTTTACATATGACTAAAATGTTTGCAGGCCTTCTCTATAAGATATTTACTTTTTTACTCACCGATCGGTAAAAGTTTTTTATAATCTCTTTATCAATAAATTTTTCCATCTTCGGGCACTTGTAAATAAAAGAGATTGTTTCGTAAGAGCTGTTTTAAATATTTGCTCATTCCACTATTTAATTTACGACTTTTTGTACAACGAAAATGAAGAAAGAAGTTTTATTCGATGTAAAAAGTTATAAAATAACATTATTAAAATAGCTTGGTAAATCTCCCTTAATTCCCATAAGAATTTCATCCCTAATTCTGCCCCCTCCTCGGCATTGAATCTTGAAATTTTGATCAGCTTTCGTAAAGTCCGATAATCGTCCAGCTGAACGGTATTACTGGCTTACACACGTTCAATCGCAGATAATCAATCGAAAGCCTCCAGTTTACAAGCTAACTCGCCATTAGGTAATGACGGCGAACATATTCCTGGTGGGAGTCTCGAAAGGCGCGCGTGGGCGCACATGGCAACGCGTTGTCCCGATAACGCCTTGTTGGCGCTGTGCGCGGCGTCCCTCATTATTTTGCCAGGCCGAGCTCTTGGGACGATCAAGAGTCTGTGCGCAATGGCACCAGCGGCTAGGCTGTTCAAAATTTAGCTTCAACTGCCGCGGGGAAATTCGACGACCGGCCTCGGCACGCGAACAAAAGAGGAATCATTCGATAACAAGCTCGATAAGGGCGGACCCGAGGAAGGATCGGAGTCCGCGATGCTCTCTGGAGGAGGATGCTGGTTGGGCGGCCGTTTCTTCGTTGACTTCTTTGAGCGAGCTTTAATTTTAAGAGGAGCTTTTAGTGCGCTTAATTTTTAATGTATAGTTGGATCGAGAAATAAATGCGAAATTTTCGCTAATTTTCTGTTTACACATGCTGCAACTATTTGTCACGCCGCTCGCTGGGTAGGAGTCATTTTTTTTTCAGAAAATTTACGAGGCCCTAAAATGGGAATTTACTTTTTTTTTTTAAGTTAAAGTAGGTTTAATGTCCACGTTCTGCAGTAAAATTTCCATTTCAAGGATGAGGCATCGTATTTGTATTCATGTCATGATTTATTTTTATAAGAATGCGTTATTCGTTGAAGAAAATATTTTTTCAAAATAGTTGTTTTAATAATTGTAAGCATCAAGAAATTCTACAATTGTCGATAAATGATAAATATTTATATTTACAGTTACAGTTATTTGTAAAAATAATTTTAAATTATTCGGCTCAATAATCGATTATTTTTCAGAAAGTTAGTATTAAATTTAATGTTTAAAACCTCGATTGTTTAAATTCTGCAATAAAAGCCTTGCAACAAGGAAAATATATAACAGCTTTTAACGCGAAAGACTTTAAAACGAAGCAGGAACGTGCTCTGAAAATTGCGCGGCACCCATTATATCACCGAGCTCGCCTTCGCCCTTTAAACAAACAATAAACAAAATAAATCCGAACGCCAAGAAAATAATCCCGAAATATGTATTGCGAAGCTAGACGACAAAAGAGAAACAGTCGAGCGAGCAGGGCGCTTCGGGTTTTAAAAAGGGCGGGTCGTCCCGCTGAGTGTCCACTATTTCTCTCAATGGAGGTTCGTTCGGGTATCAGCAAATTGGGTTCGTGAGCTGAATAAATTTTATAATGCAAGTAAACATCTCGAATCCTTTTACTAACTCCTCAATTAGTTGTTATATAACTTGTATATTTTTTTTTTACTATATTCTTATGGAAATTTGATAATATTACTAACAGAAGTTTATGCATGTAAACACTATATTAGTCTTAAATAGGGAAAATAAGAAAGCTCTAAGAACAGTTCACCCTAATCGAATTTCTTTCAACCTCCACAATCATGGACTCCTTTTGTTCTTACAATCATACTATCACGGTGTGTTACTGATTCAGGAAAGAAATTCAATTTCATTGATTTGCTGTTAATAATAAATAACTTCAGATTATTGTGTAATATAAATTTGAATTTAAAAATAAATAAGCTATTTCTTTTATCGTACGTATCTTTGTTTTACGTATTACCAAATGATTCCAAAACTAATGATCTTTGTAGACGCACGAAAAATGCTGCGTATTTCTCAGGGTAAAGTGCACCACAAGAGTTTCTAGAAAGCTTACAGCGAAACTTTCAAACCGCTAAAAACAAAAATAAAACGACCGGCGACGCTTTTCACCCGTTCAACATTTTTCCCCCGATAAGCCAAGCTGGCAGTGGAACTCCAAAGTCCACGGAAATGCATCTGGCGTAGCGACGCTTGTCTTAAACTCCGTAGATTACATTGATTTATTTTGCTTCGAGAAATAGATTAAGCTGTTTGCATTTATTTTTTTTTTTTATTGTCGTTGCAGAGTAACGATAAATCGGGTTAAAATTAAGGCTTAGAAATGTATTTTGAAATTATAAATTATTGTGAATCCGATGCATTTTCAATTACGGCATTTTTTAGTCAAGCATGAAACCGCATGAAACGATATTTTTTTACATTTTATCGGGGATTCATTAATTACGTTCGAAACCAAATCTATTTTCGGAATAAGATTAATTAAACAAGAAATATACGAAGCATTTGTTACAAGTAAAAATCATTACAACATTTCCGCTTATTAAGGAAAGACTTACACATCAGATAATTAAAAAAATACGTAGGGTTACGCCCGAACGGCACTCGCAACGCTCGCTTGCTTTTACATCCACACAAGTAAAGTAGAACTTCTCCACGATTCCTTCTTGCCTCAAAGCATCTTATATTTATCTCTTTCTCTTTCTCTGACGTCAAATTTTTGTCTCCTCGCGCGGCGGCGTCACGACTTTCCGTGCATCCGTATGAATTTCAAACTTGCCTCTCCGGCTGCATTTTCATTGGGCAATTTCCGCGAAGTTTGCGAAGGCGCTTTTTTCATTCTTTCCTCGCGTACAGTCCGCGCGCGGGGCTCCTATATATATTCCACGCGCTTTGTCCCATTATTTGTCGGAGCCGTGTGTTTCTTGGCACCGTTGCACGTCCCCCGGCGGGGAAGATATATCGCACGAGGAGTGTAATCGGATCGCTCTTTTTTCGGAGAATCACTCATTATGGCGGAAGATGCAAGCTTTTTAAAAAGGATTTCATTTTGTTCCGGTTGGAATAGTGGTAAAAACGGCGTTAAGGTTCTTCGTTTCTGAAGGGAAGATTCCGACTGTATTAAATTTTTTGTTTAATTAAGCGCTTTTCTCTGTTATGAACTCTGTTACTTTTCTCTGTTGTATGTAAAAAAAAAAATTTACAAACATTTTATTTCTGTGTTGCATTAATTATTGGAAATACAAATAGCGACATTGTTCGTACAATTTAATTATAATATATGTGCAGCGGTGTTGGGCTTGCTGAAAACACAATTTCAAATATGCAAGCAAAGTGTCCTGCACTTAAGTAAGATCAAGATTAGTTTTACCACCTCGCAAACTTGCTAATTGATACCCTTTAACTCGTCGTATTTCCCTCTCCAGTAATGACTACAGGGAATCGGAGAGCGAATTCTCGACATCCGTATACAAGCAGGCAGCTGTCGCCAAAATGTTGTAGTTGCCTAAGTAACAACCTAACTGTACTTGACTCGCGTTTGAATATGCGAAGAAAAAGCAAGTGGGTCGAGAATGCTTGGATATATTCCCGGTATCTTGTAAATTAAAGAACCTAAAATGCTTTTACATGAATGAACTCGGTAAGTTGACGGAGCTTTTGAAGTGATGCTTCGAAAAATATTTTAATGATCATTCTTGAAAGATGTATACAGATAGGTGTGTAGATGTTTTCAGGTGAAAACTATACTTACGTTAAAATTCAATAAAAATGTATTTTAAAATTTTTCGTGTTAATAAAAGTATTAAAAGTCTCTACTTGTATTACTATTAAAGCATTTATGGAATAATTATAGATAAGTTATCCAGTAAACAAATTACTTCTTTTTATTGTATGAAGGTATTAAAACTATTTCAAATAAAAGTATTTTAATAAATCCTATTTCTATTTCAGTAATTACAGTTGGATACCGAAATGAAAATAATTGCTCAACTGACGAATGAACTAAGCTAGTAGAGTCCGATTAAAATTGCACGAACGCTTCCTGCAAAAAGATTGAACCACCCAGATACTCGGAAATATTACTCCAATGCTTTAAAGGTGACACGACGACTGTAGGCGAGAACGCCAACGTGGTTTACTTTTATATATTTGCTTTAACTTCTAAGAAAATGCATAAAATGGTATCTTATATCACCGATTGATCATGGATGTAATCAATCATCGGTCGCGTCACTTATAGTGGTTTTCCCGCCCGGAAGAGGTAACGCTAATGTTAAATTTTGTTCACTTTGAAAAAATTTATAAAATCATTTGTAACACAAGATGTTTCTTTTAATTATTATTATTCCTAGTGAATTGTACAGTAAAAGTATGTTTAGCATTTATCAAATGAGTAAATAAAAATATTTTTCAAAAGCAGATTTTATAATAAAAAAAATATTCAATCAGGCCTTGCAAACAAGCACAGGTTATAAAAGATTTTTTATACGAGTCACAATTCCAACCAAAGACAAAGCAAAAAAAAAATCAATCAGAATGCCGCTGAACTCTGAAAATACACATACCCACCACACACACACACACACAGATCTGTTTGGCGATCGCTTTGAATGATGAGGGCTTGCAGCAGCTCTCTCCCCTCTGGTTTCTCCGGGAACTCGATATAAACTGGAAGCACATAGCGAAACGAGGATCTCGGCGAGAAGCGTACACCTGCCAGTTACAGCGGATACACGGCTTTGCCGCTGCCATATCCCATCCCGAAAGAATCGATGGACTTTTCATAAGCTCGCGACATCGGGAGAAAAGGATACGCCGGATATGCTCTCGGCGCTTTCAGCGTAACATCTTATTTTCATATAATTTCGAATATGTCGATAAAACAAGATTTTCTCATTACGCACGGATGAATTGAATGTTTTGTTTTTTTTTTTACGCGGAACTGGATATTACGCGCTGCGAACGTTTCGCCTTTGTATTGAGTTTTTTTTCAATTCTTATCAAGAAAAAGTTCTCTTATCTATAATAATTAGTTCGGATCAGAAATTTATTTGAATAATGTGATTTACTTTGATATAATAAGCTTTATTTACTTACGAAAACTTTATAGTACAGCTTTTTAGTAGATTTATTTTACATTACCGGATTATACGCAACTTTAGCAACAAATAATAGAAAGCATGAATTATGCTTAATGCACAACTGCATCTGAATGGATCCTCCTGGGCTTTTGATGCAACAGCATCTTCCTTGGTCATTGTGCTACTGTACTAAGGTGGTAATGGGTAGTTGAGCTCAGGATACGCTCGTCAAGCACAAGATGGTCGATGGCACGCTCGGCTAACATAAGAGAAAAAGCTGTAAGGAATGATGCAGATTTACGCGCACTGAGAAAAAAATTTAGTTGACTTAACCGACATTCTATTACTTCAATGACACTACCATTGATTTAACAGAATCT
>JAWWEO010018431.1:0-22098 GCA_035582975.1 Ormyrus labotus
AAATTTGTTAATTTTCAAAATGTTCAAAATGCGATATAGAAATATAAATTTTATAAATAAATATTAATCGTCGCATTTCTCACAAACATAACTTCCGTAACCTTTATATGATGTACAGTTTTAAAAAAATTCAAATTTTTATATTCCGGGCAAGACGGATAGGGTGACCGTCTTGCCCGGACCGTCTTGCCCGGAATGAATAAAATGACTTTTCTTTGATAAAATAAGTGAAAAAAAAAATTATTGCCTCGAGCAGCGCGCATCTACTGAAACTTTGATGACCGCAAGACACACAATATACTTTATTTATTTGGGAATTTTCAAAACAATGATATTAGAAATAATGGCGGGTGTCCGTCTTGCCCGCTATGACCGTCTTGCCCGGGTCTCCCCTACATGTTTAACATTATTCCCCCAAGTAAGCTTTATCATTATGTACCAATTAGAAATACATCCCTCGTTATTTCCAAAAGCGCGCGCATATTAAGCCGCATTTAAAAAAGCTAACTCTCGCAATAGTCCAAAACGATAATCGTTAACCCGGCAAAAATTCCGTACACCGAATTATCATAATTAACGCACAGCATCAAGTTCCCCATACTGGGCCCGATAAGAAAAGCCGAGTGCAGCGGTTGAAAAACGCGGAAAGCCCCGCGACAAAGAGGGCCGGAGGCCCTCGTAAAAATAAAAGGTTAACTGCCCGCGGAGGGCAATGCGGTACTCGAAAAAAAAGGACGCTCTCTCGCTCGGCGTATATATTTTTAGCGTTTTAATTAAAGGAAACGTACGATAACGCGCAATCAGGCCCGTAAATTCGACGACGGGGGCTGCTGCTGCCGGTGTGTATGTGTGGGAAAGGGACGAGTGTGCCGTAATCTCCGCGCGATATTAACGGCCGATTCGGTAACCCAAGAACGAGAGAGGAATGCGCGGGGGAAGGGAAAAAAATGAAGATGTTCGCTCTCTCATTGCGGCTCTCGAAATAAATTGTCGACTTTTCGATTATTCCTCGCGCCGCGGCGGAGGTCAAAAATTCCCAGCCGTCCATAAAATAGTTTCCATATTAGAAATAGCGCCGCGCGGCGAAAAGAAAAAGTCGCCACTGGTATAAGAATCTCGAAAATCGAGCGTTCGAAAATTTACTGTAGATTAGAGCCCAATATCCGGGCGTTCACCCTGCAGCGGGCAGCAGCAGCCGGGAGAAGATATATATATATATATACATAATACACTTTTCTGCTGCGAGGGGCCCGAGGGGTTAAAAGAGAGTCTGGCGCGTCGGCTACACGGCAATTACGCAATATACAACCACTGCCGCGCACCGTACGTTTTTCTCTCCCCCCGTCGCTATTAGAGAAAAACCTTATTTTCGGGAGAGAGATGATTCACCGCGATCGTAAATGCCTTCGATTCGACTCTCTCCGTGGCGACGCGACTCTCGGGGCCGTTTGAGCTTATGGATGTGCGGCTAGCCGTAAGGGCAATAAAAGAGCGGCGGCCTGCCTTTTTAGAGGGAAGTTGTATAGGAAGGAGAGAAAGTGCACGTGGCCGGCAGGCGGGAAGGTGAGAGTCCGTTGGGTCGGCGTGTACGTGGCTTTTTAACGCGTGTCAAGAGGAGTTAGGGATGAATTTGGCGATAAAGTTTACGTTTTGCAAAGTGCAATTTACGTCGTGGTCTACACGGAAAAAAATTCCTCGTTAAAAATTAGTATAGTCTAGTCTAATCGAAGGACAAACTTGCACTATCCAGAAAAATTACTATAATATATACTAAAATTTGATAGAACTCTGGTAAAAATTAATATAGTTTTTCTGGATAATGCAAGTTTGTCCTTCGATTAGGATAGACTATACTAATTTTTCATAAGGTATTTTTCTCCGTGTACATATCGTTTGATCGTTAACAAAAAGTCGAAAACACGTCAATGCAACCAGACTTAACAATTACTCGTTCCAACAGTTTATCAAGTTTCACCAGATTTTTAAAGGATATCGGAAACAACAAAGTCGCCGTTCCCTCCTTCGCGCGCACCTAAAATCCCCGGGGGACCGAGGAGGAAACGGCCTCCCACTATTAAACTACATCCCGATAAAAAAAGCCTCTCGCGCGTATATATACATCGGCCCGGCGTCCTGTACCCCATCGGCATCGTTTCCTCTCCGGCTCCCGCGCAAGAATAACATAAAGTGTCCCGTAATATATATTATACGGTCACGCCATCTTGCGCTATCGTAAAAAAAAGACGTATTTCGAAGGGGGGCGGCGGCCGCGCCGCCATTACCCCCATGGGCCTCTAAAAGCTCTCTCTCTCTCTCTGCCTCCCCTTTCTCTCTCCGTCGGCCCGCTTCTTTTTTTTTTTCATCCGTCGACGGGAGGAGGCCTATATAATACTGATATCGACGGCGAGGAATTACCTTGGGGGAGAAAAACTTGTTACGCGGCCGAGCAATTTTTGAATTTCCACGCGAATCCGAGGCGACGAGGCGGCCGGATTTGCGAATTCTTCCGAGATTTATATGCGATATACTCGCTGGGGTCGCTCCTGTTTGTATATTTTATCCGAGTTTTTTTTCTGCCAGCGGATGAATATAGACGAAATTGGACGTGGAAGGCGCCGTACTTGTGCTGTCTATTATGTTTAGGTCGAAAATTCAGTAGAATACTTTATATAAATAAATTTCTTATTTATTTACAAAGCAAATCTAGTCATTGAAATCAGAGAGAAAACTACAATTTAAGAAGCAGATTCTAAGGAGCTCGGTGTTAAAAATTACAACGGAGGCAGGAATTCCAAAGCCCCGATCGGCGCTTTGTAAAAGAAATCCTTAATGCCTCTTAATGAATCAGCAGCGGCGGTAGCATCCTGTTCCTCTATAACGAAGACGAGAAATCTCGGCTCGGCGCGTACAAGAAACGGCGCGCTAATAATGTCATAAAAGAGAACTCCGGGCGCCCTTTGCTTCGGAGAGTGGCGCCCGGCCGGAGAGAGAGAGAGGTCGGGGCCAACGTATCATTACGCGCCGATGATGGAAGAAAGTTTCGCGCGACCCAAGACGCGGCCTTCCCAGAAGCGACACTTCCGCGAAAATTGCCGTTTATTACGCGCGACGAGGTGCGTATATACGCGATGGACGGGGGGAAGAATTGCTGGACGATTCGACTCGATATACTTTTTGTCGAGGTCGTCATCCGGGATGATCGCACCTCGCCGTGGGAAGATTAATGCGTGCACTAGAAGTATTCGGTGTAGTTTGCTTTGACGGAGCCGAGGCTGATAAGTTTTTGACGCGGCTCACTTTTTACGGAATTCCCTTCGATTATTTTGGAATGTTTCGATTTAAGATCGTCAGAATGAATAAATGCACTCCTAGAACGTATATTTTTTTCCTCTTGTGTATAACCTCGCCTTTTAACGCCGCGTCCAGCCCCAAAACTTAATTACTAAAACACTGGAAATTTTCTTAAACAAACCCCACTCTCCGTACTTGCGCCTCCAAACAGCCGTTTCCCAGAAGGCTGCACTCGACTCGAAAAAGCGTCTTTTTTAAAGATCGCCGGAGAATAACAAGATTATCCTTTGCCGGGCCATCGCGCCAAAGGAGAGGAAGAGCGAGAGAGAGAGAGAGGCGCCTCGCGCCAATCGCTCGGCGCAACGAAACGGGAACCGCGAGAGAGCTAAGAAAAGACCTGAAGCACCGTCGGACGACGATAAGGGGAACGAGTTAAGGATCACAAATGACGCAGCCCGGAGATGCGCGCGGCAGCAGCAGGCCGCGCATCGGGCCGTAAACTCGAATTGCTCTAATCTCGCGCGCGGCCCGAAGCCTTTTTTCTCCCTCTCCCCCCGCCGAAACGTTTAGATCGTAAACGTCGGCGGAGGATTTTCCGGAGCGCGATGTGTTTGCGTTGCGCCCCGCCGCCTACTTGGCTGCCTGCCTTCGTTTATAAATAAACGGATTAATAAGTATTCGGGGGTGTTCGCCGGGGGATCTGTTTAGTTTTGTATCCTGTTCGTAGGAAATTGAACGGAGGCTATGCACATTTTTCGGTTTCGTGTCCTCGTACGTTTGACGTACTTTGCGAGAATCGGGCAAGATTTACGGGGCAGCGAGAAAATAACTGTTTTAGGTAGAGCTTTAACTGGTTTTTTTAATGATGAAACATTGAATAATATACATTAACAGTAATGTACGTTCCGATTCCCATCAAAAGAAGTAAAACATTAAAGATTACATAAAGGCTGAGTGGCTCGGAATCGGGGAAAAAAAGAAAGAAAAAAACAATAAAACGTCCGGACATTTATTATTTATATATCAGCTTCTTTCTACTTCGGGGGCATAAAGCAAGAATTACAAAAACTTTAACGACTCCTTTTCGTAAATTTTCGTCGATTTTATGCTCGCACGCTGTAAAGGGGCATTAGCTTTGTTCGCTCCTATATATCCCTTCCTTTTTTTTTTCGTATCAAAGGGACGAGTATAAGAGCTATTTTACAAGCTTGCATCAAAGTTTCGCGCTCGTACAAGTACGGCGTTAGTCATGGAAGTTCAAATAAATGCCTTATGAAAGGCCTAATAAAAGGTTTTATAGGCTATCACACCGCTTTTATGATCGGGGTAATAAAAATTGAGCCAGCTGCCGCGTTTCTTTTTTTTTTTTTTTTTTTTTTAAATAGAACCTTAGAGATATCGATTCCGAGTGTGCATCGAATTTTTTTTTTTTTTTAATTTACGTTCGAACAACCGTCCGGTTCATAAACGATCCCTTGTAAAACTGTGTAATAGACTAATTTACTGTAAATCGAATCTTAATTAATTAACGCTCGAGCCTCGAAAGTGCAGAAGCTCACTCGACTTTTAATTAACTTTCCCTACTTAAATCGGCATTTAAACCCAAAAAAATAAAAGTACTGCTTGATTTTATTATCTCGTAAATCAGCGTAAATTTTTCGGCCCGAGCAATTTTCTCCCAACTTCCTCGAGATTCTTCCGCTCTCCCAGCCGCGCGCAAAGCAAATTACCTTAATAATCGAATAAATCGGCTTTCCAAAACATATCCTTCTGACGACTCGTCCACAAATCACGAGCCGCGAAGCAGATCCGATCGCCGGATCGGATAAGGCCCATTCGTTTCCCTTATTTATATACGCGCCGGAAAAGCTAAGCGCTCGCGGGAAACGTGTGTATAAGCCCCGCGGCCTGCTCGCCCGGCGAAGCGACGCCAAAAATATACGCGCGAAGAGCCCCGAGAGCGTGGAGGTATGCGAACGCTGCGGTCCAGAAGCGGCCCCCGGTGTAAAAACTCCTCGGGCCGCCCTGAAAATCCGCAAGCGTCCGCGCGGATGAGAGCAGAGATATTCCGCTCGACGGAGTAGAATTTCATTCTGTCGCGGAAATAGCGCGGATTAGTAATGTTGAGACTGTGGTAGAGCGACTTTTCGAAAGCTTACATACATTTAAAATATAAATTTCTTCAACTGCAGTAACGGGTAAACGGTTTTACAGTAGCTTTTTAATAACCGCTCGAGAAATATATATTATTTCTAAATAAAGATTGAAAAAGCTTTCGAAGCAGCTCCCGAACAGCAGCCGCGGCAGCGTTTAACCAGCCTTTTACACCGCGGCAACGTCTCTATCCCAACAATTCCCGCTCGGCCCGAGAGCGCCTCGACTCGCTTTACCCCGTTATAAATCTAAATTTCGCGACCAAGGCGATTAGGCGCATTTCGCCGGAGAGCCATAACAATATTTGACGCAGCTCTCGGCTTAGACTTGCTGCAGCGGCGGCTATTACGCCGCCTTAAAATATAAGTGTTTACATCCTTCCCGTGTATAGCGTCTCGCAGCTCCCGAGAGCGACCTTAACGAGCAGCGCGAGTCTCTCGGCCCGTACTCTCCGCTTGCTCCACATTTTACAATTGCACCGATGACGTCTTTCCCCTCCCCCGTGCGAATATTCGTTCGCGGCGGCTCTTTAATGCGCCCGCGGCCGCCTGTCGGGCCAACGTAAATACCGTTTTTACTGGGGCAATTCGTTTTTGAGTTATTTTTGGGGTATATACACGGCGAGAGATTGGAAAGGTGACTCGGGGAGTTATTGTAGTTCGCGTATATGCGAACGGATGAATTTAGTTGCAAGTGAGATGACGACTTTGGCCTTGACTGAGTAATTTTCTCGTCGGCTGAAAGAATTTGAAGCAACTTGGTTCCTTTTTTTTTTATCGAATCGTAATAAACAATATTATAAATATCATAACGTCCGTGTAACCCCTTATCTAAAATAAAAAACAATAAATTCAGCAATTATAAAACAAACGCGTTTATATCTAATCTAAAGTAGCGCTTAGAATTTTTCAAGCCAAGCTTTCCCAGCTTAATACGAGGCTTTAAACAACTCGAAACTGCAACCGTAATGAAGCGTTTATCGCGAGAGCGCGCGGGACTAATTGCAATCACCGCGATTACCGCGACTCCGACCGCGTAACCACACCGATAATCACCCTCGTTAAAATTCAAGTCGATCGGCGGACCGCTCGTAAAAACAGCCGCGCTCTGTACTCGCGACCTTATTACGGAAATCAACGCGTTTCCATCGCTTCCCGGGTGATCGTCAATCGCAGAATCCTCCCCGGCGCAGCCGCGACTCCCGACTTCGACGCTTTACGGCTTCTCTTTTGATAAAGGTGCAGCTTAGCGGTTATGCGCGCGTAATCCGCGCGCGAGAGAGATGAAAAAAGGCGCGATTTTTAATCGTCCTCGTAAAGCCCCTCGCCGCGTGTAATCATAATGCGAGGAAGGAGGGAGGAGAGCGTTTCGCGCGGCGCGCGCTTAATAAACCCGTTTATTAACGTCTCTTTCTCTCCGCGCAGTCGGCGCTCTTTCGTTTAGACCCGGTGTTTACATTATCTTTTGCGGCGCAGAGCTCCTTGGCTCTCGGGGAGAAGCGTTATTGGGAAACGTTAACGGCCGCTCGCGGGGGAAAAATGCGCGAGCCCGAGGTGATGAGCGTACAGTTATAACGCCTTGTACGTTATGACCGACGCGCTGTAAAAAAAAAAAAAAAGAGCGGTCATTTATTCGACTCGGTCCCGCGAGAAAAAAGTTAATCTAAACGGGGAAACGTTATGTAGGTAATGGTAAAGTGCGGGCGCTGTTTTTTTAATTTTTTTCCGAGGTAATTCAGTGGCACTTAAAATTTTAGGATTGATAATTTAACGGTGAGTCATAGTTGATGAACGCAAAATCGCTGTTTGCCACGGTTTTATAATGGTTTGATAAAAGCTGTAATGTACTTTCTCTGATGAACTAATATTTTAAATTAACCTCGCTGACTAAGGTATTGTACGCGGCTGCATTCAATTTTTATTGAAACTCGTAAATCTTGTACAATTAAGCTTGTAAGCTAGTTTATATATCAATGTCATTTGTCGCAATTTTTGATCTGATTTAAACTCCTAACATGATCTTCTCAGCGAATTTAACTAAAATTCAATTGCAATTTTCCAAGCCCCTCGTAGAAATCACGGTGCTACGTACAAAAGAAAAAAAGCACCATCATTCACACCGTCTCAATGGCTCAATTGAAAAAGCAGCGAATAAAATAACGTGAAAGCAACGCACCTTTGATTAAAATAAGAAACAAAGTTTTACGATTAATCGTAAAGAGTATACAAAAAGAAGAATATCTGCCAGATCGTAAAGGTAGACAAAGAAGCGAGCAAAAACGTACATCCCGGCCTCAAAGGAAGTCCGTGACTGCAACAATCCAACATATTCCGCGATATACTTGTTGATACTACTTGCGCTCGAAAGGCAAATGGCCCCTCCTTCAAAAAAAAAGAAAAAAAAAACCAACAACCTTCCGGAAGGCATTCCTCACGCTCGGCGTCCGGTCGGATCTCCCATCGAAGTCCCTCGAATCTCTCCCGCTCGCATCTTTCCCCCGTCCGTCCATTCACGCATTCGCACTTTATAGCCCCGCGCTCTCTCTCTCTCGGCCATGGTCCCACATTTTCGGCCCTTCGCTCACTGAGTTACGGTCAGTTTTTACGAGCGCCGGCGGGCTCTCTCTCTCTCTTTCTTTCTTTCTCCAAAACGCCGGGGACGATACAATAATGGGCGTCGCGACGCAGAAAACGATCGGCGCCCCAGCGGGAAAGCCCGCGCCGCGC
The DNA here is from genome assembly GCA_035582975.1 of Ormyrus labotus. Lineage (NCBI taxonomy): Eukaryota > Metazoa > Arthropoda > Insecta > Hymenoptera > Ormyridae > Ormyrus > Ormyrus labotus. The sequence continues at coordinate 8,172 of JAWWEO010018431.1, forward strand.
GCGCGGAGGGGTAAAATGGCGCGGCGGCGGCGGCGGCGGCGGCGTGTGTGAGTCGGCTTTCGCGACTTCAATGGCCGCACCTGGTCGCGTCGTTTGGATGCCGCGCTGGTGGAAGAGGAGAGAAGGAGCTGACTTTTTTACGGAGTGCCGTCTGATGGCCGCTAACGGAATTGCTTATTTTCGAGATCGACGCGAGCGAGGCCGAGAGGAGAGGCTCTGTTCGTCTGCGATCGAAGTAACTGTTGTGAGCCGGATTGACAGTACCTAGTGCGTTATTATTTTACTGTCTGCTGGGCCGAGAGTATCGCGCGTAAGTATATTGCTTCATTCTTATAAGAGAAACAGTTTGCGAATTAAGCGCGTTGATTACCCGCAAGCAATTAAAAAGATATATTAAGAAATTCACAGCCGTCTTGACTGAAAGATATAAAACTTATACTAATATTATACAACATGAAAAATTTTATGTAATGTTATACAAACAAGAAATTTTTTATTTTAGTTATAGTTAGTTGACAAGTTAGATTTTAAGTTAAGCAATCATATTGGACTACCCCGGTTTGCTATAGCAAACTAAGGTAGTGCCACTATGTTTTGCATCCGTGCCTAGGATAAGTTTTCTTTTGTACGCCGGACTAGCGAACAGGAATTTGTTTTTCCTCCGCTGGATTACTTTAATGTAATGTAATGCAATGTATTACTCTGGTTTTAAATAAATAAACAAATAAATTAGTCGAAATTCATCACCTTTCGTTCCAGAAACATAAATTTCCAAATCTTACATATTAGGATATAAAAAAAATCCGAATATCGTGCGTGCATAATTGGGCCAGTTAGCAGCGTTTATACACACAACGAGCATAAAACACATTAGCGATCGATCCGCGCGATTAGAATCTAATACGCGGCGATAATAATTTATATAATTTTTATAATAAACGCCGTTCGGCCACGCATGCAGGCGCGCGTGTTGCCCGATAAATTATAAGAGTTAACGCGCGCAAACAGCCTTCGACGCGGCTAATTTATTAGTTCAAAATGTCCGCGGAGCGGAGTCGCCGACCGAACACGTTAAATCATTCGACGACGAATAGCCGGTGCCGGTAAGCGATTCATTATTTTGTAAGTAGCTTTTGTTCGGCCTTTCATACGAAATTATTAGACTCGGAACATTGAGCAAACGCGTCGGAAGGTCAAAATGATACGCCGAGCTTCGTCTATAATTCACTTTTGCCTCTTTTAAAACAGTATGGCAAATTGACGTTTCTCAATCGAAAAATCAGCAAGTTCAATTTACACTGATTGCTAAGTAACTTTTTTTACTCAAACCTTTTTCTATCCCGAAAGAAAAAAAAAAAAAAAAAGCAGTCATCTCTTTAAAACCGAAATCTCGGAGAAAAAAAAAAGCCCGGTCATTAAACTTAATTTCATTAATAACCCGCGCGAAGCCGCAAAAACCTCGAATCCCCGCGCAAAGTAACGCGGAACGAGTGCCGCTTTCCTCTAAAAAGCCAAATCGCCGGGCGAAAATAAGCAGAGAGAGCCCGAGAGCCCGTTACGATATATATACAGTCGTCCGCTCTGTGCGCTTCTTTCATCCAATCTACTTAAATCCGGCGTCGCGGCTAAGAAGCGCAAAAGGAGAAGCGTGCGCGCCGCCGGCTAACGCGAAACGAAAACAGAGCGCCGAGATTAAAGAGCCCGCGCTCCGCTATCTAAGATCGCTGGCCGATGCCGAGCTGCTCAATTACCCCTGTCATTGCATTAATTACTCGGCGCGGAGTTGTATTTCGAGGCGGCCTTATCGCTGATATAACAAAGAGCCAGCAGCCCCTTTTCATCGGGCGATTTGGCGCGCGGGGCCCCGAAGGGGTTAAGATCCGCGCGTATCAGAGGGGAGGGGGGAATTTGCGCCGAGCGGAGACACCGCGCGCCGTATCTTTTTAATTATATCTCGGTCGCGTCCGCGTTATTGCGACGGAACCGACGTTTTTCCGAGACGGGTTTTTCGGGGGACCGGATTCAGTTTAATCGGAGTGTGGAATTGCGGCGCAAGGCGGTTTTTTTTTAACGTGCGCGTATTTGGGGCCTTTACGAGAGTTTAGCGGCCGGGAGAAACTAAAAATCCCGTTTTACGCTGGGATAAGATCGTAAAGATGGGAGAATGATAAACTAAAGAGTTTTTAATAAGCGAAATTAGTGCATTTTAAACGAATTGCCCGCGATAACTTTAGATTTACCTGAATCCTAATTTTCAATTGCTTATCTGCAATTCAATTACCCCCGATTTCTTAAGTTATACGCTTATTTAAGAAATGACTGTGCTGTGCGATACGGCAGAGTACCCTAAGCAAATACATTAATTGTGCTTGCATTTAAAAGTTGTCTGGGTAATATTTTATATCTGAGAAAATCCGAGCAAAACTTATATGCGGTTAACGGGATTTAATATAAAGCAAAGCTATTCCATATCTTTACAAAATTTAGCATTTTAATACTCCGGCAAATGCGAGATATTTTAATTGCCCTTCTTCAAAGAAGATTATACAGTTAATTTCCTGCCATTTTACCGGCACGATAATAATTTCCTTAATTCGATCAATGATTATTTGCGCAAAATTAATAAAATTAACTCTTCGAATAACCGCGAAACGACGATTTCTCCAAGTCGAACAAAAAGCCATCTCTCGGCTATCGCAATCCCACATCGAGCTTCAATCTCGGTCATCTACGCCTCGAGAAGGAAACAAACAAAACAAAAAAAAACGGGCCGAGCTATGCGACCTAGGAAGAGAAGCAGCGGCGAATCCTCTAAGCGGGCATTATAAAAAAAGCCGCGGAGGGTCAGGCGTGTCTGTGTGCGAGAGGAGCAGTGCCGCTCGATTAATCGGCGGCCGACGAGGAGAGGAACCAGTTTTTCAGAAATAAAACGCCCGTCAGGAGGAGCGGAGGCGCGCTTCTGTCGAACGCCCGGAGGTGGCTTTGATCGCGCCGCGCCGATTTTCACGGGAAGGTGCCGCGCTCGCTGATTTTTGTTTTTTCTTTGTTTTTTGTAGCTGCGCGCGTAAGTTTCGTCCGCCGAGGGAGACGCTTCGGCGTGGATTCGTCGGAGATTTTGGGGGAAAATTTTTGTAGTGCTTCAGAGAAGGAGATTTTTTCGCGCGCTAAAATTTATTCGACGGAGAGCAATGAATTAGCTTTGCGGCCTTTTTCCTCTCAGGCGGTGGCGAATTTAATTTCATGGTAATGATCGGGATTACGGGGGGCTATTAATTTTTGCCGGAGTAAATTTCTTTTATATCGGTCGTTAAGAAAAGTCACACTTTTCGATGCTTTTAGCGAAAATTGACGGCGGTTAACGTAACGGTAGAGAGCATGCAATGAAATGCAAATTCGAAGATCGGCAGAGCGAGATAAGAGCTGATTCGAAGATTTCCGAACTGGGAGTCTAGTTTTTTTCTTTTATTTGCTTGAATATTTTGATGCAGCGACGCCGGTACGAATATCCTAATTATGGCTAATTATAAGCTGAAGCCAAAGTGGACGGTGGTTTCTTTGCCTTGAATCTGATTACAAGATGATAAACCGTGAGAATAGAACTCAGTATTCTTGTTTGGTGATTTTGAAAATAGAGGTATGCACCAATGGCCGATTAGGTTCGATTCGCAACAAAAACATAATTCAAAACATTGATTAACGAATGGTTGTGCAATCGACTTGATTCCCCGTATTAAATGGTTTGACTGTAGTAAAAAGTGGCAGTTTTATGTAAGAAAAGGTAAAAAGCGATAAAGAAATCAGTAGTCCGCTGTAAATGCAAATGTAAACGCTCTTAAATCTCGATGAAACGTTACGCCGTCGTATTGCTCTTCGTTTGACCGTAAAAAATTGATGTTTATTCATACATTATAAATACGACAAAACGGCGTTAATGCTTCATTAAAACCTTTAACTGTCGTGCCTAAACAACGCGGCTGCAAAAATACTGCGGTTTAGAAATCGTCGTATACCCATATGCCGTTTGTCCGTTTTACAAGCAACTATAATAGTTCATTAACCTGTTGCAAGTCATTACGTTGAACGCAAAACCGCAGATTTGCCTCTGCGAAACGTCAGGCGTCGCATCGAGAATGTTTGCGATGGCATTTTTTTTTAAACGACAAATATCCTCTCGAGCGTTTTTAAATCGTATGAACCAAAAATACTTCGTCGCCTGGCATTCTCTAAAGTATACCAGTCCGTCTTGATAAATTACCCGAAAAAGTACATTAAATTCGACTCACCACCAATTAGCTCTCGCCTGGACGACGAGCAGCATCAGCGGCAGCAGCCGGAGCAGGTTGATCATCCGCGCGGGCATCTCTGCTCCTCTCTTCGTGATCGGCCGTCCCAGTAATTTAGCTTCCCAGTCGGCAAGTTGGCGTCTAATCGCGGCGGGCTGGGATATCCTCTCAGCACTCCAACCCCACGAGGACCACCGGTGGCGCGCAAAATCCGAAAAGCTCAGTCCCCCGCGAGCACTTTTCTAGCTCAGCCGCGCGCGTTTTTTCGCGACATGATCCCTGTCTCTCTCTCTCCCTTTGGCACGATACGTATCACAGTTTCCTCAGCACATCGGCGAACGGGGCCTCGAATCTGAATGTATGTATGTATCGGGTGCGGAAAGTGGCGAAGGAGAGGTGCAAGATGATGATGCTGCCCCGTCGGCGCTCGCGTACGGACTGCCGGGCCGCGGCGCTCGTCGGCGGCTGCATCGCACGAGGGAAAGGAGGCGCTGCGCTCTCCTCCGTCTCGCTCGCACCCGCCAAAGGGGGGCGGAGCCAGCCCGGCGATTCGTCGTCGCCCGGGGGTGGACGACTGGGAAGGGGATCGTTCGGCATATTTCGGCACCCCGCGACCGCCCTGATAAGCGCGGCTTTTCCGAGAGAGAGAGAGAGAGAGTGCAGCGCGCGGTTGCATTCGAAGAGTTATGCTAATAAGGAGGACGGGCTTGATTAGGCTCCCCGGGTTTCGAGGGAACGAGGTTGGTCGGGAGATGAGGTTTGTCGACTCGGTTTGTCGAGCGTAGGTGGCGGGAACGCGTTGTTGTTTGCGGGTAACGGAACGAGGGCTCGGGTCGAAGGGAGTTCGATATGTGGTTTAATGAAAGCAAACATTGCGGGCTTGCTTAATAAAAAGGTACGAATGACATCGAAACCGTATATATCGAACGCATATTTTGCAGGGAAAATTCAATTTAAATTAAAATGGGCAATCTCGCTTCGCAGGTACAAAGTTTTCTCATCAATTTTTGCTGCTCCGCGTTATTCCGCCGGATAGTGTACACTCATCTGCGATGCACGCAATCTTATGCAAATGTATACGGAAGGAGAACGTTCATGAATTAATACGGGCATATTAAATGAAATTAAATTTAGCCGCCCGTGAATTTGCCGACGTTTTAATAGCAGCATTATTCGGCTGTTTAATTTAATTTCCTAAAATTCGGCGTTGACTTTTCTCAACAGCGATCACTTTTTAATTATAAAATATTGTTATCGTAACAATTTACCACAACGCATCATACCTCGTTCCCCAAAAATCCCGCGAAAATCCAGTCGAAAGCGTCATTGAGATCAGCGAGATATATACCCCTGGCCCAAATACGCGCGCGAATTCGACGCCCCCCGCTCCGCGGCCGAAATCAGCCGGCGATACACAATCGCGGTCTTCGAATTTTTCTGCAGTGCACCGGCGCTCCTTCCCCCTCGGCGGCGGGCGGCGGGGGAGAAAGTCAAGGTCCCTCGTCGCGCTCGAAAAAAAGGCTCGGCCGAAGTGTAAGTGTATGTACGTCTGCTGGGAGGAAAAAGGCCAATTATTGCCGCGGGAGAGAGAGAGTGTCTCGAGTCCTCCGTGCAAAGGTTACTTTCGTTCGACGGAATCTGCGCGATGCACGACGACGCGAGATTACGTAATGTAAGCGAGGGATTCGGTTACGCTTTATTGCCTCTTCGGCCGCTGTATCTGATTATTGTGCCGAGTTATTTTTTTATTTCTTTTTTTTCGAAAATTGGGTATTCCGTGACTCGAGACTAGTTTACAAGCGCACGTCGATAGTGCCGAGTTTATTAGAACGTTTAAGAAGGAAATCTAGTCGATGGGGTGGATTGTTTACGCTTCAAATAGGCGAAGATAAAAATTTGTTTTATTTTATAACAAAGAAGCTCAATTACACTTCATTTCGGTTCTAGGGCAAAGCTCCATTATCCAGTTAAACGATCTCGCTGCCAATTAATCAACCGAGGGCAATCGCGAAGCTCTCTAATCAAATGACACCCCCAATTAATCCGCTTTCCACGAAAATCAGAGCAGCCTGAAAAAGAAACGCCGGGAAAATATTTTGACGATGAGCAGCGAGGCGCGCGAGCGAATCTCCGATCGTCGGTTATTATCTCGGAGGCGCACACAACGGCCGAAGAGCCATATACGAAGGGTAATTCGATAAGTGTGCGTCTGCCGGCGCGCGGGGGGCTCTTCTTTCCGCGGGGGAGGGGGAGAGCGGCGCGGTCGTCTCTCTCGCGGGAGAATTTCAAGTTTCGTATATATCGGATTCGCGAACGAGCGCCGGCCGACGAGAACAGGATACTCTCCGCGAGCATAAGCCCCAGACAATTTTGTATGGTTTAGCCGGCCGATTGTCCCTCTATGTATAATATACGCGCGATATATGCTCACACGGCCAAGAGACGCTGACATGAGTTTTTGTGTCGAGCGCTGCGAGGTTAAACTTCGCCGGCGACGCCGCAGCCGCCGCCCCGATTTTTGCCCGAGCTTGGAGTATCACTTTCTGAGCAGGTCTTCTTAAAGACTTTACCGAGGATTACGGGTGTAGTGGTATTTTTTTTTTTTTTTTTTGTTTTGTAAGGCCGTGCTTTCGCGATGGGAGGGTGCCGAACGCACAGGGGTTGTACCCTTCATTTCGGGAGCGAGTGTATTGGTGCTTTTGATTGTCTGTTTTGTTTAAAAGTTTATGACACGGCTGACAATTTAACTCTTTCACTTTTGATAATCCAAGATAATTTCGTAAAGAATCTTTTTTAATCTTATCTCTTTCGTTTATATATGCATAGGTGCATTTGCATTCGTAAGCGAGTGCATGTATATATACCCGGTAGCTTCGTAAAAGGGTAATGCAATCGAAATTTCACGGTATCCCCGTAAGAAGCAACGAATAATTTCTAATATACTTTCCTTCTTATCATAATAACGCGCACTCGGCTATATAACTCAATAACTATTCCATCAATTTGCAGGACACTCGGATTCCCATTAGAGCGTTGCCCAAGCCACAATGACAATCCGCTTGCCGGTAGGTTTTCTCAGCCCCCGATCAATCAATTTCGCGCGCAGACTTCAATCAACGCCACACGACCATTACACGGCTCACGAACGGCACATTTATTGCGAAATCGACAAATCAATCAGCGCGCCGAGGCGTTTTCCCTAATTATCAACAATCCGCCGCGCGGCTCTCGAATGGAATTGCCACAATTGCCGGCTAATCAGGTCTCGTAACTCAATTAAACCGGCGCTCTCGAGCTCGGGGACAATCGTCGCTGCAGAAACGGAAACGCGATTGCGCAATGGCGATATCGAGCTCTCTCTCGCGGAGCGGAGAAAGAATCTCGGGCCGCGCGCCGGAATTATTGTCGATTAATGCGCTGTTGCGCGCGATGAAAGCCGATCGAATGTTGGGCTTTGCACCGTGTAATGGTATATGCCGAAGCGCGGGGAGGAGTTATTGAGACGCGAGCTATTAAGGAGTCGAAGAAAATAGAATGCTTTTGATAATATAGGACATTGTTCCATTTTGTCAGTGAGACGTGGTATTGTAACTGTAGACGATTTCGATCCTTAATTTTTTTGTTTTTTTAACAGGCTTATTGAGTAAGTAGACAGTGTTGCGTAAAATTATTGTTGTTACGCAATTTTTTATTTTATCAAAAGGATCGAATCCCGATGTGTAATTTGGGTCGATGCGTTTATTAAAAGTAATTTACTATAATGCACAGAATTATCTTCGTTCACCGAAAGAACCGCAAATTACCTCTCCGTCCCTCGGCCGCCTCCCACTTTTCCCGCATTCCACTCAAAAAAAAAAAAAAAAAGCCAACAATCGAGAGCGACCATCGCTCAGAAAAGAAAAGCCGAAAAAGCAAGCCCCCTCCGAGCCGCGCCCACTCATCGCCTCTTTGTGCCGCGGGAAAAGCGGCTTGCCCGCTCCCGCGAAACGCAGCTTTTTCTAACGCGCATAAGTATATATATACGACCGCCCAAACCTCGTGACGAAACGGTGGGCTCTCCTCTGCCCCGGCGCGCACAATGGAGGCAGAGCTCTAGGTGTAACAGGCCATGACAAAGGGGAAAAAAGAAGGAAGCCGCCGCTGCGGCTCGTAAATTACCCGGCGCATTTATAGAGTCGTCGCTGCCGCGGCGTCGAACCTTTAATCGTTTTACACGAGGCGCACGCACATCGGGCTTTATTGCGCCGCGCGACGCGGCTGTGTACATATAATACGCGGGGGGAGGCTCAGTTAGGTATTGCGCGACAGATATGACCGCGCGTTGTTGCGCAAGGATATAAGCGCCGAGGGTGACGGAAGGATGGATAAAGGGACGTTTTTCGGGGAGGACCGAGGTCTCTCGGCTTTGTGTTTCGAATTTTGCGCGATAAGCGGGAGGTTCGGTGGGTATTGAGACACTTTGGGGTTATATTGTGCAGAGTTTCGGCTCGTTCAACGAGGTAATAAAATGCGTGCGAACTAATTTCTCGGTAATAAAATTGCCAAGGAGCGGAAAAATTATTGGCGGAAATTGACTAATTTGAATGTAGGAAACGAGATTTTATCGCTATTTTTATTATTCCTCTAAATTGAATAACCACTTAGTTAAATATCGAAAGCAATTTGTACAAATTTTCGTTACTATAACTACAATTTAAACGGCACAAATTTAATCAACCGAAACGCTCACTCCGCCCGAAGTATTAATTTACTCAAAATAATCCCAAATTAATTTCCTCCATTTCCAAACGCACTTCTTTCATTAAACGAATAAAAAAAAACAGCACACCGGCGCTTCGCTCCCCTAAACACGAGCGGCAGCAATACCGCCCGGCTAGAATTCGCAGGGGTGGAAGGGGGGGTGTGCATTGTGCACCTGTGGATCCCCGCGAGAGTAGCCGCGAGTTTGGCCTCGGGCCAGAGGGGAGGGGCAGCGGAGCTCGATCAATTGGCTAAATCAACAGGCTGCGCTTTTAATTAATCAACCGGTGTATAGCGAGAAGAAAAAAAAATTGAATTTTCGTTATTCACATTGTTTTTCGCCGTTGCGCGAGAAAATTAATTTTCCGCCGGTGGCTCCTGGAAAATTGGATCAATTTTTTCGCGGAATTCGTTAATTGTTTATTGATGGAACGCATTGTTTTGCGTGGGAATGATTTGCGGTAAAATTAAATATATATAAACGTTCGAAGAAGGGATATGTTATGTAACTTGTGGTATTTTCGACTATTTGCAAGACAATTAATATGTATTTATTAGTATGCAATTGCGTTATTACATTGATATAAAATGATGAAATGATATACCCATTAAAATTTAAAGATTTAAAATTTACGAGGCAATAAAATTGTTTATACTTTCTAACGACCTCATTATCCTCAAAGCCCACTGCATCTCCGCGAAATGCCTAACAACACGAAAGCCTAATTATAAAACACTTCTCCAATATTTTCCCGCTCACTAAACGTCAAAACTTTAATTAAGAAGTAACAAACGAGCCGAAGCCAAAAATATCAAGGCGCGAGATCAGCGTATATAAATCTAAATTCCAGCGAGTATTGCCTGTCGCAACTCGCGCGGAAAACAGCTCTCTCGCTCGTCGACGAGTTCCTCGATATCGCTCTCGCATTAAAACCCCATTATATATATACGTGCAATGCATCGTTAACATAGGAGCGAGTACACGGTTTTCGCGTGCGTTAAACCGGCCCCGCCGCGCCTCGCCAGCGACTCGATAAAACAAATTCTGCGGCCTGATAAAACCGCTCGGCGCATGTCTCAATCTCGGCTGCTGCTGCCGCTGCTGCCGGGAGCAAGTCCGCGGGAAAATGGCACTCGCGGCTTATACTCGGTGGCTGCGGAAATCGGATGGAATATTATCGCGCACGTGTTTTGTGTGTTGGAGGTAAAAGTGGGTGCTGATTGGGTGCGCTCTGATTGTTGATAGGAGGAAATTGCCTACAGTTATGAAGTTTTTTCTTCTGGGCAACTCTGGGTTTTTAAATTGGGTTTCAAGGGGAACGAAATGTTAATCGTTATATCTATTTATCTTTAGTTTCTTTATTTACGCTATAAACTTTTTAATTCGATATATTTTCTTTCGTTATCAAAACTGATTCAAAATAGATGAAGATAAAAATAATAAGTTTAAATAAACATCGAATTAGATAATATGTAATCTCAGAAATTTTAAAACGCTTAAAATAAAAAAATTCAAAAGTCCCGCCAAGCAGTTTATTTTTCTGCTAGTAACGGCATACGCATGCTCAATTTCTGAATTATGTTATAACCTCAACTTCTAATCGTAAACACACATTTTTTGGTCACCTTCTGCTAAACAGTTTACTAATAATTTTATTTGTACATAAAGTACTCAACAACAAAGTGCACAAATGTTAAAGTTTGCGTTTTGTTGATTTGTTTTTAAGTATTATAGTGTTAGTTTATTTTTCACATAAAAAGTAAATAATTCGACAATTGTCTTAACGTTATTACATTACAAGTGAAATAACAACTATTATCAGTGAAAATGGCCCAAAGTAGATTAGAAAAAGTAGGAACAATCTATACAAGGTAAACAAGTTTGAAGTTAACAAGATTTTATATTTTAATTTTTATTCATGACAGAGCAAATTTATTCTACCTATCCTATTTATTATATTGTAGAGTGTGCTCTTTAATTAAGGCTGGAGCTATAAAAGAGGAAAATAGGCCGATGTGGTTAGATATATACAAAGCTTTTCCTCCAAAATATGAACCACGATTTGACAGACCTGGTTCACAAGCTCCTGTGAGAAATATATTTTATCCAGAGGATTTAATTAGAGCGTAAGATTATTATATTATAATTTTATCAGCAAAATTCTAATAAAACTAAGAGATTACTTTTACCATTATTTCTATTGATGTTTACATTTATTTCTTTGTATGCCTATGTATTTTTTGTAAAAATTAAACATATATGTACATTATATAATTTGCTTTTACAAATTTGGTATTGATTTTATAACCAAACTTAATTTATTAATTTAACATTTCATTTTTTAATCATGAAAAGTAATATTTATAATAAATTTCAGGAGATTCCATACAGACTTCAAACATTTTTCACAAGTAAATTTAATCGATGAAAATGCAGTATCAAAAACTGAACAATTCATAACAATCTACAAGCAATTGGAAAAGGTATACATATTAGTTATTTATTTATAGTTAACTTTATGTTCAATTTTTGTTCACTTGCAGGAAGGTATTCCTGAAGCTGAAATATATGATAAGGCAGTCAAGCAGTTTGAAACAAAATTCGAAGCTGATTTGCAAAAGAAACAAGAAGCTAAAAAGCTAGCTCAAGAAGTTAAATCTAGAAAAGAAATCAATATTAAGAAGCTTCTTGCAAAACAACATGATGAAAATGAAGAACTGGAAAATGCAGATCAAACACAATATAAGCCAATAAGATTAAGCATTGAGAAGCTTCTAAAAGATAAAAATGATGCAGAGAAAAAATCTAAATAAGGATTTATGACATAGTGTTAAGTTAAACTAAGTTTGTACAAAATAAAATGTTTTTATTACTACTTTTTGTCTAATTAATTATTACTATTGGATTAAATAATTTAAATAATACGGATTAAATAATTTACTATTAAGCTATTTACTTTATAAAAGAATATAATTATTCAAATAATTATTTAATAATCTCATTTAAAATTTTCCGCCATAAATTTTAGCCTACCAAATTGAGGAACATCCGAACACAGCTGATCCTTTATACTTGGGTTGGCATTAGTAGAGTAGACGCACATATATATATAACTATGTCTATAAATATTTTACCCAACAATTTTCAAATAAGGTTTATGCTCTGTGTATTTAAAACAAAACTTTAAAACTTTTACGAAAATTCATTTACGTACACAGTTAAATAGTTTGCATTAAATTGTAATAACTTTTAAAAAAGCACGAGTCTGAAATCTGGAAGGAAAACGTTCTTTTACTAAGTGGAGAAAATAGGTTAGCTTTATAAAAACAAAATCACTGACGAGTAAACAATCGTTTTGACATTGCGTGCCTAAAATTACAGGTTTTTAAAAAAATATATAAGATAAAATAAAACTCATTAATAAATCCGCAAATTTGTTTATAAAAAATAAGCATAAAATGACAACTACAAACTTTACAGCAGAAGCTGCAAAAGGTAAGTAAAATGCGCTTAAATTGTTGACGATTCTTTAATTCTAATATTCAATATATTCGTAGTTGCATTGGCGGACGTTTTAACGGCATTGGAGGCCCCAGAAAACATACAAAAACTTGCTGCTGCTAAGGAAACTTCTGGAAATGAAATGCTTAAAACTATGCAATTTGTTTTTCCAACTGTGATGCAGATACAAATGGAAGTTATTAAAAAATATGGATTTCCCGAAGGAAGAGAAGGTACTTATGCTTTTCTGCAGTATTTATCAATTTGAAAAGTTTAAAAAACTATTTATCAAATATTAAAATTGCTTTTTAGGTGCTGTACAATTTGCACAACTTATTAGGTCTTTAGAAAAAGAAGATACTGAAATTGCAAAGTTACATGCTCAAGTACGGTCGTACTTTCTTCCAAACACTCCAGTTACTTCATCTACAGATGCATCTTTATAAAAGACTGTTTAGGCATTTTATATTAAAATACCCAGGTCAATGCATTTTTAAAAACTATTAGTGTTAGTGTAAATTTTATATTAAAAAATAATTTTTTAAACTAATAGTGCTTAAGGAGATGTTAAAGAGAAGAGTACAGATTAATTTTAAATAGTATAAAATGAAGACTTGAGATATATGTATAGAATAAGGAGTTTTTAACACTGATAGTTTTAATCTATTATAAAACTTTTTAAGTTTAGATATTTTTATATCTGCTTGGTTAATATATGTGAATATTAAAATGATTGTAGGGTCATGATGTATTTTGATTTTATAATATTGGCATTAAAATAATTGTTTTTTATAAGTACATTATAGTAAAATGTACTTTTTACTAGTACATTATAATAAAATGTACTCTAATGTTAACAGTTTTACATCACATAAAAATTGTAAAAGTTTGAGAAACCATCGTTAACAAAAAATGAATAAAAGTTTATAACTAAATGCAATTTTAGAAAATTAAGTTATTTTTGAAAATTAACCTTTTTTGGAGTGAAATTAGTTTAACTGAAGTTCTCTTGGCAAGTATTACAAAATCAGTTTGTAGATGTGATAAAACATGGAAACCATAAGTTTTTATGTAATGTTAATCATTCAAAATTATTTTATAAGAAATTAAATAAGACTTATTATTATATTTGTATTTATTTATCGCTAAGCTCATACTAGAATATCATACATATCATTTTTCATTCTTTTGTACTATTTATAAAAATTTCTCGCAATAGTAAGCCTGCTTTAAGGGTATTATTTTATTGACGTCAAAGATTATTATATAATATTTTTAGTTTTCATACAAAATTTATTTTTAATCGTTTTTTATATCTTTCAAGATTTTAATTAAATTTTTTTATGTATTATAGAATTATGAGAGTATTTTGTAAACATTAAAAGTAATAGTAATTTTTAAT
>JAWWEO010018442.1:0-22094 GCA_035582975.1 Ormyrus labotus
TCCTAGAGGCAATAATATTTGATTCATAAAAAATGACTACTGATTTATATCCCTCAATCGATTTTAGTTTGATTACAAAGCGATTTCGTAATCGATTTTTTACCAAGTGGTTTATGATTTCATCCAGTGAATAACCCCTCGTTCTAACCAATCTATTTCATTTACATCTCTTATTTCTTTAGACAAGTATACTTCACATATTATTTTCAATAACTTTATATCATACTTGTCTGCAGCCATTAATATCTTTTTTAACAATTCGGCAGACCTATGTTCTACCTTTCCAAGGTAAATATACTGTAAAACGGCGTGCAAAACTTCGCCATCCATGTCGTTGATCTTGATTTCGTTGTTTCGAGCTTCCTTCATATCGTGATCGAACATACGAGAAAACACTGGACTATCTGTTGCGAGAATAGCCTTGTGAGCTTGAAACTCCTTGCCGTCACTTGAAGTCAATTTTATATCGCATAGTTTTTTTCCTTCCCAATAAAGTACTGCGAAATTGTCCAATTTCTTAAATGGGTGCCAAAACTCAGAAATTACAAAATTAGTCGGTATCTTGATTAATGATACTACTGCTTCGCATTCTCCTACCATTGCTTCTTTCTCTACGTCAAAATGTAACATCACTGCAGGATTTAAACTCTTGATAATGCGAAATATCGATTTATTTTCAAATTTACCGAAAAGTGCAACATTTAATAAACATTTTCCACATTCGTCACGGTGGTATAATTGGATATCGATTGAGCCAATTTTACGATTAAACATAAAACAAATGCTCCAAAAAGAATCAAACAATTTAGTTCGATCTGTGAACATAAATTTGTAGTGTGATTGTTGTAGTTGCGTTTGTATCGACATTGTTTAAGAACTGACGCAGAAGTTTTATTAACAAAGAACTTAAAATAAGTTAAATAATACTGCGGAACACTTTCTTCTATTCTGTAGCTGCACTTTGCAATTCAAAACATTTAACTGTAAGCGAAGACAAAAGCAGATAGACCACTAATGAAAGAGAATATAAAGAGAAAGAACTTAAGATATAATGCGACATCTATCGACTATCTCTGTCTATCGATAAATTTACGCTGGTGTCGCCAGTGTCGCCACTATCGTCAGTCCACAGCATTGCGTAACGCCGTAACTTTTTCGTACAAATTTTTTTAGTAATAAAGTAGTATTTTTTTCATTTAATTTCTTTGCAGCAATAACTAACGAAATATAATTATCATAAAACATATAGTAGACTTTACGCACACTGAAACGATTAATTCACGACATCCAATTTCGAAGCTAAAATTTAAGTGGCATAAAAAGATGAATAACAATAAAGTTAAATTTTAAATTAACATAATTGTTTTTTGTACGTTACAATGCGTTAATTTGATTTTCAGCAATTTACTAATTATGCGATGATAAACAATACAAATTTTCAAAGTAACCATGTTTATTTTTAAAGCTTAAAAATTACTTATTGAAAATTGATTGCTTGTAAAATCCTGTTTTTGCTTCGGGATAATTAAATACTAATTGAATTCTAATTACTACACGGCTATTTACTTATTCTTTTATATGACTCCATACATGCATTTTAGTTATTATACCGGGTACAATTATTATCCGTCGTTTTGCAGGTTAGAAACTGAATCAACTTTGCATAAACATTATATAATAATACGTATAACGTTTTCCAGTATACAAATATGTATAAAACACACCTTTCTACAAAAACATTCAGTTTTCAACTCAAGTACATCTCCAATAAACTGCGGAAGCCGTAAAGTCAAACCAAAACCACCCCCCCCCCCCTCATCGCCCTCTCAAAAAAAGAAAACGAATCAAGATCGCACATCTCACGCGTGCTGCGGTAGGAAACACCTCCCCCTCGTCCGAGGAAAAGCCTCGCATATTTGTCCAGGCGAAATCCTTTTCAACCATTTCCTCTGCCGACGCCCACTTACGTCTCGCGGCGGGCTTCCTGTGTTTGATTCCGTCTTCGGCCTCGCGCGAAGGCAAATATCCCGCGCGCGAAAGAGAACGGATAAATGCCGGATGATCGAAGAGAGTAAGAGGGAGAGAGAGGAAGGGAAGACGGACACACGCCGGACCGCCTCTCGCGTTTAATGCGCGAAGCGTGTAATTCGCGTGTGGGCGCGTTAATGAAAATATGACGCGCCGCCCCGCGAGGATATCCATGATGGAGTGGGTAAAATTGTTTGGCCGAATTTTTCGACGTTTATACAATGAAAGTTGAATAAACTTTTCTGATTCTTCGTGGGAGTTGCCCGGGAGGGAGGAGAGAAGATGATTGGGTGCGCGGATAGTTTGCTGCTTGCCCTGCCGGCGAGGTGAGGGATCTGATTGTTCAGAGGGGTTTCCTTCGCTGGTCGGTCGTACTTTCTGGCTCGGATTGAGCGATGGGAAATGATGTTTTTTCGAGAGGCGCATATTTGCGTCGGGGTTTTCAAGTATTTTCCTTTAGTATATCTTTGCTCTTGGTAAATCAAAAATGTGAAACAAGCAATTCTATTGTTAAAATATAGAAATTGATGCGTATATTGCATAATCGTGCAAAAAAAAAACGGATAAATATTTAATAAAGAAAAATTTGCAAAGAGAAGACAAATCCCCAACTCTTCTCCTCGCTTCATCCCTAAAACCTCCATTTGCACAAAAAAAAAAAAAGAAAAAACGGTCGACCCATCGCGCAATCCCGATCTCGCTCGCAGCCAGCCATCCCGCAACGACTTCCCAAACCGTCGAAGCCCCGGTGTATAACCCCTCCCTCTCGGCCGAAATCCTCGTTCTAATCCATGCACGCAGCTTCCCCTCCCCCCTCCCCTCTAATTACCCGCGCGGGAAAGCCAATGGCACGGTGACCCCTGTCCGACAATGGCCTCTGCATATGTCGCTCGCGCGAGCGACCCCTTGATATTAGAGGGGTGGCTGCCGCCGCTGCTTCTGTCGGCAGGGAAATGAGGCGCCGCATGGGAAACCGGGATGAATTTTAAACAGGCCCCGGTAGTCGAGGCCTCTCTCTTTGTCCGCGGGGCTCTCCCGATGCTCTACAACCCCTCTCCTGCGGGGTAACGTTCGCTCGCGCGGATGGCTTAAACAAATATAAATTCTGGAAACGGACGCTGGTTCTCTCTCTCTCTCTCTCGCGATTTTTCGACCTCCTTATATATCGTGACGAATGGCTTAGTCGGCCGTAAGAGGCGACACGGAGTTCGGCTATAACGGAGATCCGATTTATGGATGTATACATATACGGGGAGATATTGATTGCACGTGAAATCGTATGTAAAGTGAGAAGGAGAAGACGACCGTTTGGGTTTAACGGATTTTTTTCGAGAAATTCATTGCCGCGACCGTTTGCTCGTTCGGTCTTTTATTATATATATATTTCGTCGGTTGAAAGCCGTGCGATTTTTTAATTGCGTCGGACGTCGTCTTGTCGAGTCTCCCCCAAGGGTTGGTAGACAGTTTACCCAAGTAATTACGAATTAATTATTGAGATTAGATGCGCCCTTTGTTTGCACTTCGAGTTCTCGGAGAATACAAATGAGATACATTCGGAGAAAATTTGAATTGTTAATTGACATTCCAAGTATAAGTAATTGAAGATGTTAGATAATTTAATCAAATTGCTCTCTTCGTTAATACAGACAGAATCATTTTTCGTTCCAAGAAAAAAAAAAGGAACTTAAATTTATTTTTTTTTTACAACGTTCAACCGATAATTCAAAACGTCCAATTCGCCGCGTCAATCCTTCCTCGACAATCTCTATAATCCAACCTCCCCCTGCAAACAAGCTTTCCGCGGCTCTTACCAAATTAACCAATCTCCCACACTAAACGGTCCAATTTGCCTACGAGAGCCGGCGAACCCATTGAAGCTCCCCGTAATTACAGCCTCTCTCTCTCTCTCTCTCTCTCTCTCTTCGCGAACGCACCGCTGACGTCTCCATCCCGGCAGGAGAGATAGAGCAATTCAGCGGGCGACGACTTCATTCTCGGCTCCTCCCGCGAAATAAAACGAGACTCGCCGTCAATTTCGCGACGAGGGACGAGAGAGTCGATCCTGTCGGCTGCGAATTATCAAATCCCCGCGTCGATAATTACGGGGGGGAGAGTGAGAGAGGCACCTGTGCGCCGAGAGGGAGAGAGAGAGCGGCCCCGCCGATAAATCCCAGACGCGGAGGGATGTTATATCGGAAAGGTTCAATTAAGAGGCTCTCTCTCCGCCGCGTGTGGATAACTGAATTTACCGCCGAACGGAACTGAGAGAGGAGTGCCGGGCTACTGCGCAGGAGGATGGAAGGCGTTCAATTTTCTGGTTGGCGATGATGGGCTTGTTGAATTGTGTCGTTATTTAGATTTGATTCGGATTTCGATGTAAAGTTTTGTATTATTCGTTGAAAAATTCATTACATCGGCGGGTTTTAACTGCAAACTAATCTTGCTCGCTTTTCGTCTATTTTTATTATAATAATTGTTTTAAGTCGTCGTATTGTTTTAGTTCAGCCATCCGATATTATTGTATTGATCGCAAATTATAAGACACTCTTCGCTGTTCTTTCAATAAAATTACAATACCAATGCCTTTTTCGTCGTAAATCGCATACTTGAAATTGTCGCGCTCAACCGACACCCAATATCCCACTGCCTTTAGACCGCTACATAAATTTTCAAGACGGAACAACCTGTTGTACTCCTCCGCGATATACAATAACACTTCAGCGCGACCAAAACCGAAACTCCCCTCCTCCGTCGCCGCGGCGGGAAGTGAAAAAAGCACATACAGCGTCCTCGTCCGCGAGAAACTGGCGGCACGACGCGAGTCCGCGCTCTCTCTCCCGCAAAGCCGAGAGCGAAGGAGCGAGCGAGAGGAGGGAAGGAGGAACCGACGGAAAAGAGCAGCCTGTTGCTTCGATTCCCTCCCGCCCCGCGCACACACGCGCGCGCGACCGAGCAGTTTATCACTCTCCGCCGCGACGTGTGTGCGCCGCGCGGCCCGCAGTTTTAGCCCAGTTGCGAATCTGTGTCAGGCGAACTGCGGGAGGACGGCTCGCTTCGGGGCGCGGGAGGCTGCTTGGGGGATTGAGGTTTCGGTCGATGGGATTCTACGAGGTTGGTTTCGACGACGCTCTCGTGTCGTTGATACGAAGCGGGTTCGTTTTAAAATGTGGGCTGGATTTGGAAAGTGTTCGGGCGCGTTTTGGAGAACGAATGGCAGTAGACGTGAAAAATTTAGATTCGCCGAAGCTTTTTCTGAGATGAGATCCAAAATCAATAACAGTATTTTTGCAACAATAGTTTTTCGTAAATAATATATATGAATATACGTGAAATCTATAATTAGCATTTATAATAATAATTAATAATTATAATTAACATTATAAAAAAGCAAGTAGTAAAGTCCACAACACTTTTACTGCACATCGAAACAGACCTTCATTCATAATTCCGACGTTTAAATCCGACGTCCAAACGGTTCACCCCGACACCCTCAATTTTTTTTTGTTTCTCGATCAAAAAAACTTAAAGGCCAAGCCCGAGCAGCATCCTTCAGCTGCGCCGCCGCTGCGTTTCCAGCTTTTACGCGATAACCGCTCCGAGGCGTGGGTTATCGCAGATGGTCCGAAGCCCCGCGGTAAGTAGGAAGCGTTAAATTAACCGGCCACATGCGCGATTCCGACCAAAAAAGAGCTGAGGGCCTACCTTTTTTTTTGCTCCTTCCTCGCCCCCTTTGACGTGGCGGGAGGAAACGTCGGAGAGGGCGAGAAAAAAAGAAACAGAAGACCGAGTTATAGTGTGATTTATTACGCGGGGCCGAAGTCCGGAGTTCGTTATGCTAATTGATTTATGAATCCCCGAAGATTGTATTCTTTAAGGAGTTCGAGCCTGCTCAAGAGTTGCATTGTTTCCGGGATTTTACTCTTTCGCGAGGCGTGTAAGGTTAAAGAAGAGAGTGGTTTTTTTTCGGAGTCAGGAGACGTAAACTTGGAAAAGGAGTTGCTTTGTCAATCTAAAGTTAGTCTTTACACGAAACTTTAAAAAATTCTGTGTAAAAAAGTTTCAGATCTACGAATGTACACGAAACGAAAATAACTCAAAAAAACAATGCTATTCCATAAATTTGTAACGACCTGTACACTTTTCATGCAGTTCAATAAAAAAAATCTTTCACCCTCGAACTAAAAAAAAAAAAAAAAACCTTTAAAAGCATCGTACAAAAACACCAAATTCACGCAAAAAGCCAGCCTCCATCGCGCTCGTACTCGTCCCCGAATCCAATCGAAAACCTCCCAAAAAGAAAAAAAAACCCGTGCCCGCGTGCCAACGGATTCGACCAACGGCCACTCGGCGTCCGTTCGGCTAAAAAAAGCGTGTCGAGCCCCTTTGAGAGAGAGAGAAAGAGAGAGGAGCGAAATCGCGCAGGAAGGAACGAACGCCGGGCATCTGCGGACACGCGCCTCTCGGTTTTCCGCGCGTGCCAACCGTCGCCCGGCGATCTGCCTCCTTTTCTTCCTCGGCGGTGTCTTCATCTTTATTATACGGACGGCTCTCTTTTTTCGGGGGGAGACGGCCGTTGCTTGACCGGCTGCCGTTTTTTTTCTTCTTTTAATTTTCTGCGTGGAAAATTCGAGGTGCGTAACCGACTGCCGCCGGCGCAGGTTTTCGGGATTAATGAAGTTTCGGGCATTTAAATGAGAGGAGGTTAAGCGACGGAGATGATGGCCGGACGCTCGCAGATGTTCGGTTTTGGATTTTTTTTTTTGGGTTATTTCGGGAGCGCGGTGAGAGTAGTCGGTAAGAATGCATATTCAATCGGCCTAGAAGAAAGAATAATTCGGCAATTAATGAATGCAATTATTATATTATACAATTGAACAAACAAATATGCGTTGTTGAAATGCTTATTAATTTGACGTAAAAAAAGACAATACACACTCAGAAAAAGAGTCCCCTTATAAGGAAATTATTTTTCTCTGAATTCAATCCGCTCATTATAAATAGGTTTTTCCTTTCATATCAAATAAAATCTTTTTGAATCGAAAAATCAGGTGTAGAAATCTCGAAAAATGGCGCCGCGAAGCGAGCGATAACCGGGCGGGGGGAAAGTCGCGTCTAGGGGCTGCGCGCATCCCTTTTGTCCTGCCCTTCACCCTTCCGCGTCGCAGTCGAGCGGCCAATCGCGGCCCGAGCGGGGACTAAACCCTTTTTCTTTTTTTGACGTCGACGAGGACGTAAAGGGGTGAGCCCCGCTGCGGCCATTGTTGCGCGGCGTCGATTTACAACGATGACGGAGAATTTGTTTGATCGGTGAATTTGTACACAGTCGGTCGAGCGAACAGGTTATTCCACCGACAATATTGCTTTGGCTCGTGTCGTGATTAATGATCTACAAGTCAAATATTTCGTCTGAATTTTTTAATTTACTAGCACCATCCAAGCGCGCCTCGCACGCGCTAAACGTATTTTTTATATTAGCAAGATGGTTTTAATAGTAAACGACATTATTTATATCATTGAAAATATTAACTGTTAAATTTAAGTTTCTTTGAAATTAGATAACACGCAATCTTAAAAATAATTCAAACTAAACGCGATGTATTATTTCTTTCGAATTCAGAAATTTTTTTTTTTCTAAGGATGTATGAGTTATGTTGCTGATTATTAAAATTAATTTAAATCTATTTTAATAATCCAAAAAAATTACTAAATTTCGATCAAAAAATTTAATAACACATAAAATATTTTGAGGTTAAATTTCAGAATAAAATTTCAGAATAATTTATTGATATTTTTTTTTTGTAAATATGTTTCTTTTGTTTGAGTTATCAAACAAAAGAAACATATTGGGTGTTACCCATAGCTATTTCATCAAACATTATTATTTTAAGACAAGTTAAGATTAATTGCAAATTAAAATTTTAATTTTCGCGGCTATTTTTAAAAGGGCCAATCAGCAACAGTTTTAAAATGCTTCATTCTAAATCCATCACTTTTTTATAAGAGGATAGAATAGATCTGCAAACTTTCGCGTGTTACACGATATCAGTTTTTTTCACGCCGCAAGAAAAACATCTCCTCGCCCAATCCCAAACCATCGCGAACTTCCCCATTACAATTTAACAACTCGATTAATCCTTCGATCCGCGTTCGGGCACCGGGCGCACCTGACAATTACTCCACGAACGACAGAAATTACAGCGCGGGGCTTCCCTCGTATCCCTTTCGAAAGTTCCGCGGAGGCGCTATTTTTAATCGGTTTGCGCGAACGAAACGGCCCCGTCGCCGCGATAATTATCGGCCTTCTCTCCCGCCGAGGGAATATAATGGCCGCCGCTAAATCAACGCGTCGCGTCGCGCGCGCGCGCGCGCGCTTGTTTATAATTCAGCGAGGGGCGCAATTTGTCGGCGAAGCGAGCGCATAAAAAATTTACAAATCCAGCCGGCTGGCGCGAGCTTCGAGTGCAAGCGGCTCCTCGGAGATGGGCAAAGTTTTACAGCGACGGCGGGGGAGAGTTATAAATCGATCGCCGGCTCGCGCCGGTTTTTGCGCGACGTGGCTCTGGATTTTGTATTGCTCTTTCGGCGTTTATCGAATAAAACATTTTTATTTCGCGCGCGGAACGCAGAATTTCGCTTCGTTTTTCCGATCTCCGTCTTTTCGGATGATATTCAAGGAAAAATTAAGGAATTCCTGCAGGAATTCCTTGGGCGAACTTAGCCATATCGCCTCTCTCGCTTTTTCATCTCCCACCCCAACGACGCTCTCGGTAACTTCACCCCGCGCATTATCTCCCGGCGCTTCATTTTTGCGAGCGACAGTTTTTTTTTTCGACCCGGAGAGAGTAACGAGGGAAATACATACTTAATGCCGCGAGAGCGTAATTGCGTCGCGATCCCGGAGAAAAATGACGCGGAGGGAGGAGCGGAATCGAGGGAGGTCTTCGAAAATCGAAGGGTGGCGTAAGTTGGGGGCTATTCTTTTAACAACCGCGTGAATAGTTTATTTTGGCAGAAGAGGTTGCCTTGTATACGATGTAGAAGGTGAAGTTATATGGTTTTCTTTTACTAGTTAGCTGAAGTCAAGTTTAAACGTGGTCATCAGTGATTTCTATGTCTATTAATGATTTAGCTGTATGCATAAAGAAGATATTCTTTTTGATACGAATATCTTCCAATTGATTTTATGATTCTGAGAACTACATAATGCATACAATTGTCTTTTATTATTAGAACAATATTTTTATTGTCCCATACAATAAAAAAAAAAACATTACCATCAATAATAAAAAAAAAAAAACGCAAAAAAGACAAAAAAAAGTCGCTGCCGCCGTCAACATCGAAACTCAATTAACCCGAAGAAAGGCGTCCCGGACGGGCAGCTCCTCGCTCTCCGGCGTCGATTTGCCTTTTAAAATTAAAAGAAAAGAGTGCCCGAGCCCGAGCAGCGAGCCAATCACAGCGATAAGGGCGAAGGAAGCGCTGACTCGGCTCGGGGTGGCGCGACAAAAATTGCGATCGGCTAAAAAGCTCTCCCTTCCTCCTGAATAATTGACGCCGCGGCCCGCGGCGGCGGCTCCGAAGTTAAAAGCGAGTGCCTCCGTGCAGCCTCGGCATAATTCGAGGGCTCGACTCTTATCTCTCGCTGGCTCTCCTTCTGTCTCTCGGAGTCGCTCGCGGTGGAAAATTGCCGGGGAGTATCGCGCGACACTCGTCGCGGCCGAGAGTTTCTTGGATATGCTTTTGCTTTCTTTTTTTTTTTTTTTTTTTTTGTGGAAAGGGTATGTGTTTGCGTGTGGTGGGTGGGTGGAATGACGGTACAATGCCGGTGAATGGTTTGAATAACTGACTTTCTTTCGGGGTTTTCTAAACAAACGCGGTTTCTTTGTTAATGGCGTAAAATCATTTAGAATATTTGTTACGATGAAACGAAAGTACGACAGGATATAGAGTCTTAAAAGGAAGCAGCCGGTTTCGCTATAATTTCTTTCCAATAATACGCCAATAACCGCTGCTTATTTCGCGTTATTCTTATAAAAATTCACAAAAAGGCCACTTGTTCCGAAAATCGTCTCCGAAAAAAGAACGAGAAACGAGCGAGCAAAACCGGGCCAGCGCCTCGCGCCGCGCCGATCGACGCACAAAGGCGATAGAGCGCGGAGGGTGATGGGAATAAGGAGAGGCTCTCTCTCACCCTTCATCGTTCCGCCATAATTTCCAGGAACGAGATAAACTGCGTCTCTCTCCGCGCGGACCCTCGGACCTGCGAGAGAGAGTCGCGAAGGGAGGCTGGGAGACGGGGGAGCCCAGATAAGAGGGAAAATGGTGGCGAGACGCGGACGTTCGGGCAGACGGGGAAAAAAAAAATGAAGGAATGCTGCACACGCTCGGAAGAGGAAAGTTTTGCTGTGTACCTCCGCGCGCGAATCCGCAGTCGTTTCGTTGGTCTTTCTTTTTTTTTTTTTAATGTAATTTGATGCAGTGGCTAGACTAGGTGCGATGAAACGAACGAAGAGGTAGGACATTCGATAGTGCGGTGACTTAGTAAAGGAGAGGGTAAAATGCGGAAAACGGAACGTGAATGGATACTTTTTTTTTCTAGGAATGTGAAAAGTCACGGGATCTCTTTTAACGTCGGTCGCTGTGACCAAGCACTTTCTTACTTTGATTAAAAATTAAATGAATTTCTGAATCCAATAGTATTAATCCTTTATAATACTAAATTTCTATAAATTCTTGGAGGTGGAGGATAGACTTGAAATACGAAAAGAAGTGGTAAATAAATTTAGGAAAAATTTCAATTCTATAGTAATATTTGCCATAATGATAATTTTTAAAATAAAGCTAGTCATTTTTTCAAAATTTATGGCCCCTTTTCCACGATTCAAGTCTGTCCCCTCACCTCCAAGAATTTATTACACTATTTTTTCAGCGACGCTTAATACCAAACTTAAACAAACAAGTACAACAAGCTATCGACATTTCATACACCGCCGAAATCCTCTCCACATCTCGCCATCCGAAAAAAAAACTCTCACTCCCGGAACTCCCGAAAAGCCAGCCCTCGAGCTCGCCATATCGAGCAAAGCAGCAACCAGCCCCCTCCCCTTGTTGTCCGCGCGCCTGAGAGAGAGAAAAAAAAAAGAGAGCGTGTCCGAGAGAAAAAGCAGAATCGCCGCGTGCGAAAGAAGGGTGGCGCGCGGCAACGGCAACCCTCTCCCCCGGCAGGGTATTAACGCCGCTCCCCACGTGCACAGGGGGGCCGCCACGACTGACCACGATGCGCCATTGGCCGGACACGCGCGCGCGCGCGAGCGATCAATAAATCGCTGTGCCCCCGGAGAGCACACAGCGCGTGTCGTCGCCGTGCATCGGAGGCGCGCGCGAAAAGAAAATGGAAGCTGTTTTTCGATGGGTTCTCGCTGATTTTTCGGCCGGGTAAGAGATCGAAGGCGGAATTGAAGCGTGTGGAAATCAATTTTCGCGAATTCGTTCGACTTCCAGTCTTTCAGATCGATCGGTTGTCTAATGGTTGCAAGATACGTTAGCTCTCGAACTTTTTTCAGCGCTGGCTCTTGCAGCTCTAGGGATAATAATCACTATTGATTATATCTTACTTCTTAACTTACTATATAAAAGGAGAGCCCCTCTCTCGTTTGTAACCGCAAGCCGCGAAAAATATACCGCACCAATCGTTACCTAACTTTTAACTACACCGGCCGAGGCAAACAAAGCCGAACGGCGATCATCGGCCTCGGCCAGAAGTCCAGCGTCTCGAAAACACGTAAATCAAGGATAGAGAAAAAAAAACGCAGCCTTATATACCCGAGCGTCCCGAAAAGAAGCTCGAGAATCGCTTTGAAAAGGGCCCCGGAAAAACGCGAGCCGCATCCCTTTCCAGCCCCGGCCGTTATTACAAGCGTCCACGCAATTTTTCGAGAAAAAAGGGCGCCCCGACAATGCCGCGGAGCTGAATATTCAAAGAGGGGGGCCTTACCTGGATACCCCATTGTCCGGCCCTCGGACGTTTCCCGGAAAAACGAGATCGGGCCCGCCGCCGCACCGGGATGGATTCCCGTGCCAAAAGTGGATCGACTCGATTTTATTTTTTTTTTCTCTGCCCCCGCGGCGCGCGGGACCCCTGGGCCCCGGTGGTGAGATGTGTTTTCCCCGGTGAAATTGAGCCGCGACGCGAGCTTTTTTGGTTATTGGCGGCGTGACTTTGCGCGCGAGGAGTTTCTCGCGGTTTGGCTTTGCGGCTGGATTTTTTTGGTTGGATTGGCTTGATTTTTGTGTATCAAAAGATTGTTCCTCCAATTACGTCTATTTCTTAATTTATAACAAACAATTTTGATATTTGATCATTTCGAAGAAACGTACCTTCCTTTCCTTTTTCTTAAGCAAACACAAACCAGAGAATAATATATTTCAAATTATCGTTTCCAAAATTCATTTATCATATCCGCCGGTCACGAACGGCGCGTGTTTTACCAGCTTTTAGCAGATTCAATAATGCGCAGTTGAAAGTCGCGCTTTTCT
Organism: Ormyrus labotus; assembly: GCA_035582975.1. NCBI lineage: Eukaryota > Metazoa > Arthropoda > Insecta > Hymenoptera > Ormyridae > Ormyrus > Ormyrus labotus. The sequence continues at coordinate 12,565 of JAWWEO010018442.1, forward strand.
CCAAGCCATTTCTGGCGTCGGTCAAAGGGAGAAGCAAACATATGACAAAACGATGAGCGATGATGTACTCCGAAATATCCACGTCCGCTGCGAAAAACTCTCGTGCGTCCGAGCTGGATGACCCATCCATCAATACGGCTAACTACCAGTGTTCGGTAACAAAAGCCAGCCAAACATACTGCGCAAATATGCCTGCTTTATTTCCACGGCTCTCTATTGATTCCTTGAGAAAATCCTGGAAATTACCGAAAGATTATAGCCGACGTAAATGATTTTCTTAAACTCGGACCGACTTGAAAGCATTGCATTAATCTTAAAAGCCTCAAATAAAATTTGAATCAATAATACGTAAACTTGCTCGTCGAAGACACTTCCAGTCGAAAAAAAAACCCTCGATTCGTTCGCCGTTTCGTTTAACCCCGAAATCCAAAAGTAATCCCATTAGCACCCGGCAAGCCTAAAAAAAAAGAACCCAATTCGTTTACCTACAAACCTTCCCTCGCACCAGACTCGAGGAAGACTCTCAAAGGCGTCGCCTCACCTTGAGGGCCAAGCACGCCTCTCTCTCTCTCTCTCGACCTTACGTAATTAAATCCAGGACTCTCGCGGAGATGTTCGCCGACCCGAGGCTGTAATACGCCGATGTCCCGAGTTCGTATCGTCCTGCGTATTCCGATTACGGGGCGCTTCCGAGAGAGAGAGAGAGAGAGGCCCCACAACCGCGCGCACAATTGGGCCACGGGCTTCTAACTCGATTAGGTCGTCGTCAGACACCTGCCCGAGCGCCGAGCAAAGGAGCAAACAGCTAGAATATACCGCGGAAAAGCTCGCGAGCGAGAGCTGCGAGTCGCGAGCCTGGGCCGGCTGAACGAGAGGAGAAATCGGTCGTCAGCTGCTGGTATATATATATATAGTGTATCAGGTGCGAGGTCTCGCTTTGCGTAAGGTGATTTTTCGTTTTATCTCCGGATGTCGTTTCTGTATGTATGTATAGTATTGTGTATGTGGTGGAATATGTATCAAATGCACCGTAATTAAAAATTGGCGATAATTGATTGAAAAGTATTCGTTGCGTTGTTTCAAAATGTATATTAAAGAAATATTATTTTATTATAAATGAAATAATTACTATTCATAAATGTATATCTACTTAAATTTAGACAAATTTTTTATCAGTACGTAGAATAGAGACGTAAAGGATACTTTTACAGTTACAAGTAGTAAAATTTTAAATTACATTACAATTATAATCCCCTCTTTAATTTAATAACAAAACGTTAAAGAACAAAAATAAAGGTATCGATGTCACAAACATCGGGAATAATATCTCCATTTTTTCTCCGAAAAAGTACGCAATGTATTCGCCATTCTTACACGTACTCCGCTTCATCCCTTCGTCAATTTCAGCAACGAGCCAAACTTTCGCAACTCGGACTCGCATTATGCGGCCTCTCTGCTTCTGCTTTCGCTCGGCATTACGTATATTTTTGATGATATCATACGTTATTTACGTCGGAGGACGAAGCGCTAAGCGATGCTTAGGAAACTTGCTTCTTTTTTTTTTTTCTTACCCCACGCTTTTCGCTTCCTCGGTGTATACGAGACGCGGTTTATATCCAGTTGTCAGGCGAACCTTAGCGGATGACGAGGAAACTTTAGCGCTTTCCTATATTGGAAGTTGTTAACCGGAAAAATATGTTAAAACGCTAATGGAAATTGGAAGAATGAAAAACTGAAATTTAAAAATACAAATGAAAAAATTCCAGTTTAAAAGAACTCGCTAATCCTCGATATAGTTCGCTTCGTATAAAATAAAAAGCGAACCGTCTTAATTTCGAAAGCAAAATTTATTCAAATATATTCTAATTCCCTTTGTCAAAGGCACTCAAAGTTTAAGAAACTCGGCGAAAGCCGTCCACCCGGCAAAATGGAGAACTCGAAGGGAAATTGAATATACATTTACGGAGGAGAGAGGCTCTGCCGCCGCGTTAATTGCGCGTCTGTTGTTCTTCCATTAAAAAAACCTCGGCGCCCGCCGCGCCGCGACGGCCTTCCCTGACCCCGTCGAACTCTTGGCCCGACTTCCTCCTCCTTTTTATTTACGCGAAATCTCTCTCTTCCTTCCGGCTCTCGGCTGGTTTAATTTATACAACGTTATCCGGAGAGGAGAGGCCAAGGGAGAGGAGGAATTTTAATTACTTTTCTCGAGCGAGGCAATCAGCGGAGGCGCCGGTAATATCATTTTAATCTCAAAGCCTCGACGCTCTCGAGCTTCTACCTCTGCTTCTGTTTGTTTTTTTTTTATTTTTATCTGCTCAAGGGAACGGAGGGAGTCGCGAAACCGAGGAAACTTTCAGGGAAAATGCGAACTTGTCTGCGGGTATACTTTTTTTTCTTGAGATTCGTTAAGAAATTTTAAATTTACGCGCGCGTTGAAAGAACTTGCCCTGGGAACGACTTTTCTTGAACAATTTTTAATAGGATGTATGTACTTTTAGAATTTATTTGGATTTATTAACTTGTCGTTCAGTATTAATTAAATGCACATTAGATTAGAAATAGATCAGTGCCATATCGATTCAAATTTCGAACAAACAACTCCATTTATCCTTGAATCAAATTTTAATGTAAATCATCCTTCTGCGATCAAGATCGACTTAAAAAAAAAAAAAAAAAAACCGCCAAAAATATCCCAAAACGAAAATTTCCGCATTCAGAAACCTCCATTCTTCCCAAACGGCGAATAAACCGAAATTCGACGCGCAATCCATTACGCGCGGCTACCCCATCCCCCTCCCGGAAATTACCCTACGCCGAAAAATCAATCGAAGTTACGTTGGCCCGGGCTCTCTCGCATAATAATAATAAAAGGGAAAAAGCCCAGCGGCCGATATATCCATTGAAATCGATAAATTTTTTGTTCCGTCCGAATCACCTCCGCTCCGCGACAAAGGGCGGAAAAAAGGGCCGTGAAAAGGACTCGCGAGCGAGCGAGCGAGAGAGAGAGAGAGTCGTACCTGCATCCGAAATGTGTCGTGTCTCTCTCTCCGTCGTGCGTTCGCCACCTGGTGGGGCAGCTCTCTCTCTCTCTCGTCGTCTGCATTTACTTTGTATATCCATAGGCAGCGCTCGCGGTTTAATGGGGCCCAACGTTTTTCCGTGTCCGTCTCCTATACATATATATGCATACGCATCTGCCTCCATTATGCAACGTCTCCTAATCGGCCAGTCGGTCAGTCGTGCGCGAGGACAAAGCGAGCGAGAGAGAGAGAGAGCGGGGAAGGGCCCTTTTTTCCGGACGCGGAAGAGAGCTCGCCCCTTTTCCCTTTTTTTGCCCCGATTCCCAGGATATTGCGGGAAGAGGTGTGCGCGCGAGATTCGGGGGTTTACATATATGGATATGAAGCCCCGCGATGGACAATGGCCAGATTTTTCGGCTTTCGGGAGGAGAGCAGGAGAGAAGGTCAAGGGTTCCCGTATCGGCAGCTGCCGAGTCATCGGCCGGGGTTTCACTTGTGGGATATACTGATTCGGTAAGGTGATATATACAATGCGGGATGGATCGGAGGCTCGAACAATCGCGCATTTGCGTAACGATTTTACTCGGGATTAATCGACCCGCTATATAGCGATTATATCCGTCGGTTCTGTACAATAGCAAGAGCTATTTGAATTTTTGAATTAAAAGAATTTTATAACGTTTCCTTATTACATTATAATTTTTTTTTTTTTTTTATTTTTATTAATACTTTCTTTCGCTATAATAAAAAATATTTAATAATACCAAAGTTAAAAAAAGTAATCTACATTTAAAAAAATTAATCAGGGTCTGCACTAAAAGTCTCTCAAGTTCTAATTATTCCCAAAGACAACTGGAAATTAAGTCTCAGCTGGCAGCGACAAGCCAAACAAAGAAGCGGCTGCGTTCGCAATTACGTTCAATTAGCTCGCGAGCACTAAAAGCGTTCTCCACCCTCTCCTCGCCTGTACAAGCAAAAAGCTCGCGCGGCAAACAAAAAAAAAACAGAAGAGACCGCCGCTTTCCAAAAAATCCAGGCGAGAGCCCTCATATTTTTAAGTCTCGTTCGGGCTTTTCAACCCAATTTCTCCCCCCTTTCCACGGAGTTTCCCTCGGCGCCTCTGTTTTCCCGGCGAGTCTCACCCGCGCGCCGAGAGCGCAAACACGCGAAAAAAAAGGCGGCGACGGCGCGCAGTTAAAAATATACTGGGACGAGGCGCGTGCGCGTTCTCTTTTTTTTTGGGGAGGGCCCACAAGCTCCCCGCGCGCGCGCGCGCTCTTTTTTTTTTTTGTGAAAAAGGCGGCTGAGAATGGAGAGGTTATCGAAACAATGAGGGAGCCTGACGCGCGACTGGCAGCCGCTGACAAGCCTCGCTTTTTCCGGGGGACGAGTCGAGAACGGAGAGCTATTGTAGCTTCTCTGTTTTTTTGCAGGACTTTCTTTTTTTAAAACGGGGGATTAATTACTTGGCTGCTTCGGTGAATTAGTTCTTGGATGGTAATTTAAAATGGGAGTACGGTAAGCAGCACTTGCCTTGTAATAAATTCAAGGATTTAAAAGAAACTAAATGGAACTATACAAATTTTTAACACATGTAAAAGTAATATTTCAGGCAGCACTAAACAGTTATCGATTCAGTTATCGATTCAATTTTTAACATATGCAAAAGTATTATTTCAGGCAGCACTAAACAGTTATCGATATCAGTTTTGTTATCGATTTCAACGAGTTAATCTTTACCAGGTATCATAATTGACTGCTTAATTATCAAAATTCTTCATCATTTTTTGCGCATCCCGCCGTTTCTCCATTGAAAAACGGCGCATCTTAACCTATACATTTTTTCCCAAGCATCTTGTCCGCCATCCGCCAGGCTTTCACCGTCTCATTACCCGGTGCCTATTTCCCTTTCCCAAAAGTGTATCGATAGCAAAAATCTGGAAAGCAGCCACTCCGATTCCTTTCACTCTAATCAAACCCAGCCAGGTCCCGCGCGCAGCTCTCCATTCTCTCCTCATCCGCTTTGCTCGTAAACTAACCCCAAAGACGTAGCTCATCCGCGAGAGAGAGAGAGAGAGAGAGGAGCTCGGCGCGCCACCGAGCCTATCGGGTTTGCTTAGCGCGCTAATGCAATAATCCCGCTCGGACGTAAGCGAGCCCGGCGCTTATCGCGATCTCTCTCTCTCTCTCTCTCTCTCTCGAGCTGGTGTAATCGCGTTTCGCACCCCAGTAGCAGCCCGGAATGGCTCCGGAAGAGGAAAAGGTGTCGCTTACCTTTTGTCGGCGGCCATCAGCGCTGCGAGAGCCTCCTCGGGATTTGCGACGCTCTTATGCCATCAGCTCTTCGGCTCCTGCGACGAGGACACAAAGGAGTGAAGGAGCTCCGCTCGTGGAAAAAAAATTAGGATTTCGAGGCCGCGATTGCCGGGGCTCGGGATAATTGGAATGGGAAACGCACTGGGATCCGATGGTACACGCACGGCTAATGCTGCTGACTGTTCTTGTTGAATTCGTTTTTTTGCAGCGGTTTAAATTCGATTATTTAAAGACTTTAATGCGAAATTAATTCCGTAACGATAGATGATGTGATATACTCTGGTTAAGGTTAGTTTTTGATGTTTGTACCTTGTGCATCTTGGTACTTTTTAAAAAAAAAAAAAAAAAAAAAAAAAAAGAAAATACTAATTTAGGTTAATTATTGATTAGGATATCTTCTATTTACAAAGTACTGCCGTGCGAAATGAAAATTTATACATTTTCTCCTGAAAAAGGGCGGCAAAAAATGAAAGCGACAAACGCAAAGTAGCCCAAGTGTAAGAGGAAGCGAAAAGGTAGACAAAAGCTCGTCGTCGCAAGGTTGCGCCATCGGGCAAAAGCGGATGTCGCCGGCGACAAATGGGGCGAGAGATGTCCGAGCCCGATGGGAGGCGGAAACGCGATCTGTTTACGCGCAAACAGCTCCATTTCTGCCGCGCGGATTAAAGGATTACCGGGCACGCGCACGCCTGGCTGCTCGGCAATAACGGCGAGAACAATGCCGGGTACGGCGGTCGGTTACCCCGAAGTCCGCTGTTTTTCCTAAACAAGGATTTCCGCGACGCGGGCGGCTTTCGCTTCCCTGTGCGCCTGAAAGGCGCGACCCGATATTTTCGTAAGATTGCGGGGGCTTTCCCTGGTATGGAAAGGGCCTCGGAGTAACTGACCGATTGGGATGCTCCGAAAATGGCGGGAAATCGCCTTTGCCGCAAGGGTGATTATAATTAAGGAGTACTGATTCCCAACCACGTTGTCGGATAAAGTATGCAAATTTAAGATTTAGAATCAGTCAAGTACTGTTGAAAGTGTAACTTGCTTTTTTACTTACCTTTCGCAGTATTCAAATTCCATGGCGTTGCTTCTTACCGTTAGTCCAATTACCGTTTCCAAAGATTTTTAAAAAATATCTATAAAACCACAAGTAAACGTAAGAGTGATTTATACACAATAAAAACAATCATAAATCAAAAATAATTGTCGGATCAAAAAATGCGAGAGGAACTTTTGGTTTCAAAAAACTTTTAGTGTCCTAAAATACTTCTTGGAATTCCTTGTCACTTGTCACCGCATTAAGGGTCGGGCCACATAAGAGCATAAGTTTGCACGCTTCACGCGCGTAAAAACAACTAGAAATTTCTAGTGCCTTTCAGTGTCGCCAATCTATCGCCAATCACTACGGATCGAGAAACCAAACTCATAACAAAAACCATAACATAACGAAAACCAAGATCTCCATTTCAAATTCGACCATTGACTCCACACCATTTAGATTCGACGAAGGCTCAAATACCTCGAGTCAACGGTCGAATTTGAAGTGGTGATTGCCTGGAATTAAATAATTACTTATATTAGGTTAAGACCACTTGCTGAACATAACACGTGATTTTGGTTTTCGTTACGAGCCTGTTCTCTCGATCCGTAATGATTGGCGACAGATTGGCGACACTGAAAGACACTAGAAATTTCTAGTTGTTTTTACGCGCATGAACGCGTGCAAATGCGGTTGCACGCTCTTATGTGGCCCGACCCTTAAATCAATGATAGATTTCTCGATATCTCAACCAGTTTTGCCTATTCCATTTAAAGAAACTTATGAAATTTAATAAAAATATCAATTTATTATACATGTATCAGTTTTGAATATCACGTAACTAATTTAAAAATTACAAAAAATGTTTCATTTTCTTAATCTTTGAAGAAGTCTTTTAACCAAGGCAATAAACGATTTATGAGATTGTGAGACGATGTCACAAATTGTTCACAATGAATAATAATGTTTTTCAAATATAATGAGTTTTCCATTTCTTTAAACTTTGGTTGTGTTACTACTTTACTAAGATTAGAAGTAATAGAATCGAAAGCTTCGAACATAAGAAATTCGGCATTGTACATTTCTCCAAACTCTAACCAATCTATTGCATTTTCACAAGTTATTTCTTCGTGCAAGTGTACTTCACATATTATTTTCAATAACTGTAAGTCGTACTTGTCTGCAACTATTAATATCTTTTTTAACAATTCTGTGGATGAATATTTTACCGTTCCAAGGTAGATATACTGTAAAACGGCGTGCAAAACTTCGTAGTCAATATCATCTATCTTTATTTCATTGTTCCGTGCTTCGGCCATATCGTGGCCGAACATACGGAAAAACACTGGACTCTCAATTGCGAGAATAGTCTTGTGAGCTTGAAAGACGTGGCCATCGCATGAAATCAATTTTACATCGGATAGTTCTTGTTTTTCCCATAGTTTTGTGAAACTTTCCGATTTATTACATGGATAGCAAAACTCGTGGATATTTTCCGGTATTTCAACTACTGTTATTAATATTTTGCCTACTCCTGTCATTTTTTCTAACGCAAAACTTATCTTCGGCTTTAACAAGAAGTGAATGCGCAAGCGATATTTATTTCCAAATTCACCGGAAAGGTTAACGTGTAATAAAGGTTTCTTAAAATCCGTTTTTACTTTAGTTACTGTTACGTCGATAGATCCAGTTTCACTGCAGCACATCAAATTACCTTCAAAAAAGTCACAAATTAATGAAAGACCGTTTGAATGAATTAAATTTGAATAATCAAAATCCCAGTTTGATCGATATAATTGCGTTTTCGCAGACATTGCTCAAGAACTCGCACAGAAGTTTACTTTTTTCAGTAGCTGCACTTCGCATTCTTCGCAAGTCAAAACGTTTTTAACTGAACTTGAAGGCGAAGAAACAAAAGCAGGTAGGCCACTAATGAAAGAGATTATGAAGAGAAAAACCTCAAGATTAATGCGACATCTACCGCATTTTAACAAATCCATAAAGCCACAAATTACAAATGTACGTAGCTTATCCGCCCGCGAGAAAAAAGCAGAAACAATCAATCGGTGAGAATTGCTACAGGATGTCCTTAATAATCTTTTAAAAGTATTGATTAATTAATGACATCAAATTTCAAAACTAGAGATATAAAAAGATGAAGGTGTTATAGATGCAATATCTTCTGCAATCAGTGCAACAGTTAAATTTTAAATTAACACAATTATTTTTTGTACGTTATAATGGAATAAAAATTTTCAGTAAAGCAACTATGTTTATTTTAAAAGCTTTAAAATACTTTATTATTATATTTTACTATACAATATACTACGAAAACTTAATTTTTAAATACAGCAGTCCAAGAAGGATTTCCCCCAATTGGCAGTAAAATTGCGAGTCTTCAAGCCCGAATGTGAAATCTCGACGAGTACAGCTTACCTACCCTCAAGAAAAGAGCAGAAACAATCGATCGGTGAGAATTGCTACAAAATTTCCTTTATCCAACTTGTCCAAGCAACAAGTACCACTTTGAGGTTAAGGTGCGAGCTTGACAGTCGTCAGTGTGCGCAGTCCAGGGAAAAGCAAAAAGAAGCAAGCTTTGTCATCGGCTTCACGATGCTTAGTAAAAAATAAGTAGTTCCGATGACTGACCTGTACCGCCCTTTGTCCAAAATCAATGTCTAAATAATAGAATTCTCATGAATGATTTGACGTAGAAGCGTAAACGCGGGTTTTGTCATTCTTCCTAACAGTTACATCAGTTTGTATGTCTTTTTTTTGGATCTTTTGCCTTGAAAATTAAAATGTTTAAAATTTGTTATCGATGAAGATAAATAGATTAGAAAAAACAAAAAATGTAAAATTTTGCCTTTGCTTTGGGATAATTAATAATAATTACTGCACGGTTATTTACTTATTTTGACTTATGCACGCACTTAAATTTTAAAAACAATAATTGTATTTTAACGTGCTGAATCTTGTACATTAAAGAAAAAAAACGAAATCAGAAATTATTTTGAACAATTGCCTTGCAACAATCTTTTAACAGCGCAAAATGCATAAAAAAAATCTGAAATCACCAGTTGATTCTATCCCTATTGCAAAGACCTCATAAATCCCGATAAAAAGGAGCAGAAACCTCATAGAACCCGATAAAATTTTATCGG